>MJUU01024002.1:209326-220298 GCA_002080025.1 Modiolus philippinarum
TGTACCATTGAACTTTTGCTAAATAATGGCATTTCATTTCACCATTAACAATTATACAATGCTTCATAATGCTTTCAATTTGCCCAGGGTGGGGTGTCAAATCACAACTATCTATGGCTATTTGTCCATCATCATTGCACCAAAATGCCATTACATAAGAAAATCGAACAGTTCTACTTTTTCTTGTCCCCAACAAACAACCATTCAAGTAAATGTGTTTTGTAATTTGAACAGATGTACACAGTGTGAACTGAATGTGTCCATACAGAGTTTCATAAAGAGATTGCAAATGTCTAATTTCATCCGACTTCAATGAACATGGTCTCAGACATGGTGAAAAAATACCATCCATTTTATCCCATTCAACATCTAAAATTCTGGTACTGCCAGATGATAATTCCACAACACTTGGTTTCAAAATACGACAGATTTCCCCTAAAGTTCCCCGATCTCTAACAGTACCACACAGATCATCAAAAATAGGTGCAAAATTCTTATTCATTTCAGCTTCTTCTTCTCTTGCCCATGATTCTTTCAAAAACATTCTCATTAATTGGGTTTCAATATTTTTTTGTTGGTTTTATAGGATCCTAAAATTCCATTTTCCCTTTCAAAACTGAATAACCAAAAAGAATAAATAGGACCAAAGTCCATTATACAATCAAATAAATGACCATGTAGATGCATATTTGGAGTTACAAATTGTTGACCATATAGGTTTTCAAATCTTACACAAAAATCCATCAAAAGTCTATCTGCAACTTTGGCATTAGCAGTAGATATAAATATAGAACAAAGTCTACGACAAATTTTCTCCAACAGTCTAGATGTTCATCTGGCAAAATTCCTTTTAACGCATACACTGAAAGTAGAAGGGTCCAATTTTTGAACTGGTCTGCATTAAAAGACCCAAACGATGAAGAAAATTTTTGTGGCAATTTTCCAATATCTGATGGACAACAGAAAGGTTCATCATGTTCCTGGATTATTTGACATTTTTCATCATTCAAATATTCAATACTCTTCCATACAGATATCATGTGTTTCGCAGTGCCTAAAAATAAATTGTGCATTTGGTCAATAGGGGTCATTCTTACTGGATCAAAATAAGGTAGCCTTAACAGACAAGAATAACGTGTGCCGAATTTGCGCTCAAGGTTTTCCCTATCACCCTTACCGGTACAATTGTTAATTTGTAAAACTTCACTGCGGTGAGTCATATTATCTCTATTTCCCCAAAGAGAGCGGTCAAATCCACCATAGTTTTTCCCCAACTAATCCAGGAAACTCTTTTTTACATTTGTTGCAGCCCATCGTTGCTGCATGTCCTAGAAATCCACATAGTTTCCTGCTTGCAGGAATATCACATCCTACACATAAAAGAGCTAATTTAAAACATTTAATCACATTTGGATATTTAAAGGATTTAATCCAGAAACCTTCTGTCATTGCTACTTCAAGTTCATTTACAAGACAATTCAAAAAGTGTTTGTTTTGGGTTCTGACTTCATATCGGGAATTACACCAACAAGGATCATATTTTCCCTTTTAAATCTTTCATCTCTTGGCAAATGNACAGTTGGTGTGTTTGTATGGTTGAAACCAATCAACATTTAACATTACACCATAGTTACCTTCCTTGAGAAAAAAATTGTATTTTTCACCACTAAATTCTTTCCAAATTTTACCATCATACACATCATACATAATTCCCTCTGATCTTTCTAAACACCTCCAGTTTTCACACAAATCTTCAAATGTATTTCTCTGTACAAGTCTCTCTAGACTTGATTTAACAGATTTATAACAGAATGTCTTGAATGGATTCAAACTAATTTTAGAAATATGAACAACTTCAAGCAATAATGGCTGACCACACTGTTTTCTAAGATGTGGCAGTCTGTGGTTTGGAAATTCTATATATGAACATTTCTTTGTTATATTGTGACCATCAATACTTATATAACAATCATTGTAATCATACAAATAAAAAATTAACACATACAACATATTGTGTAAAACAAGAATCATTTTTCACAAATTTAGATAATGAATATAAATTCTTGCAACTGCAATTTCAGTATCAGAGCTTTCATCACCAAAAGGTTCAAATTCATTTTCATCAAAATCTGCTGTCTTCATCATTTAAATTACTATCACTTAGGGTATCAAAATATGCTTGTATATCCTCTTCTTCTAAATTTGTCATGGTCTTTTTTTTTTGATGTGATATTTATCTTATACTTTTCATAATCTATTTCCACATCACTATCACTTATTTCGTTATTACAAATTTCCTGCTCTGTATTTTCCTGTAAAAATGATTTCTCAAAATTTTCATTAGCAATTGGAAATTCTGGAAGACCAACACATTCTAATGTATGTCTTCGAGCGTGTCTGTCAGAAAATTCTTCGTGACAGTTTGAGCAGGTTTTACGCGACCGTTTGGCTTTAGATTCCATAATATCTAAATGTAATATAAATGCTAAAGAAGATATTGTAAAAAATATTTGTTTCCTTTTAATTACAAAATATCAAAATTGTTCATATAACTTCCACATCAATTTACATCAAATCTTAAATATAAAAAAGGCCCTTTAAAATTAAACAACACAATCTGAATTAATCTTCTGACAGAACCTTTACTGGTGGCAGTATCACTACAAAACAGTAATGTTCTGGCCTTCCTAATGATGTTCACAGAGAATGTAGTTTCTTCACAAATCTGTGTGAAACCATCACTCAGTCAGAAGATCGCTCCACCTTATCTGATTTTAATGAGATTTTTATTGTATGAAATTATGAAATAAAAAAAAATCCAAGCAAGATGAAGTAATCAATGTGATGTACATGACTGTATTCCTAATCTAATAAAATATCAGTAAAAAAATAATCAAATAATATCCAAAAACTGATTACAATTCTTAAAAAATTATACAAAATCACAAAAAAATCTTTTTTCTGCAATTTTGTTGTATAATTGATGGTATCTCTCTTTTTTTGTGGTATGTTACCATTACAGAAAAAAGTTTATCTTTTTTTAATTCTGTTAAAACTGGGTCCTCTGTCTTCTTCTTAATTTCCTTCGGGACAATTACACTTCGTTCAGATTCTTCTTCCTCCATTCTTAAACATTCTTGTTGGAAGCTTCGTTCACTTATTTCTGATTGCCAATCACCTATGTCCTGCTCTGCCTGTTTGGATTTTTCATCTAAATACCTGTTTCATAAAAAAAAAAATAATACAAATAAATGATTGATCATATAACAAGATTCAGACCTTTTTAACAGGAAATGCTTACCCTTCTTGAGCACCTTTCACATTTTTTTTTTCATTTTATGCCCTTGACGTTACATGTATCATCTCTCTTACAGTACTTTGACTACGACTACTTGATATAAAACGTCCAGATCCTATGTATCGTGACTTATTTCACATAATCAATCAAAATGTTATTAAAGTAAGACATTCTTGTTAAGTTTCTTCAAATTATTAAAACCACTAATTACTTAAATCCAATGCAGTACTGATTTAGAGGGTTGTGGTGGCCAATTCAATATAAGTAAGGTTAGTGAAAACACCGGTTATTTGTTTAGGTGTACCTCTAAAATGTTTCCTTTACCTTTTCTTCTTTATAGCTTTTCGGCGTTTGCTTCTCTCCTTCACTGCCCTTCTACTTTTCTTCCTATTACTGTCTTTTTCCATTAATCTAGAAGTAAACATGTACAACAATGTAAATATATGTGTCAATGGATACTAATGCCCCACCTATGATTATATGCAATTATTAATAATAAGTGACTCTAAATTTACAAATAAATGGTTTATCATATAACAATGACCCGGGACCTTAAGGTCATAGCATCCATTTCATTCCAAAATGTTACAGTTCATCATATCATGGTCCATCTGTATATAAAGTTTCATCAAGATATGAAATAATGTCCTTCATTTTAAACAAACTTCAGAAACTAACTTAAATCTAAACGTTAGCCTCAAAATACATTCATAATATTCAGAGTCAATGATCCAAGACCTTGAGGTCGTAACATCTGTTTCAGTCCAAAATATTACAGTTCATATCTTGCCCTTTCTGTATACAATGTTTAAAAGAGATATCAAATGTAATTCATCATGGCGAACTAACTTAAACCTAAACCTCAACTTAACGGACATAGGGACGGACGGACAGGCGAGGGACGGAAGCACAGACCCGAACACTATCTACTACCCCCACTACGTAGGCGGGGCATAACAAGGCATCTGTGTGCCCCTGATCACGAGTAATACCCCCGCTCTAAACTTCAGCTTCTAATAACCTGCATAAGTTTGAAAATGCATCTTACAATATGGCATTGCTAGTGATAAAAAATATATATAATTTACCACTGTAGAGAAAACTTTGACGAAAAATTACTTTATAATGCAAAATGTAAAAAAAAATGACGAAGTCGGTTAATAGGAAGTAGCCTCCCAACAGGTCTGAAAATGGATCCCACAATATGGCAAGACATTACAAAGCTTTTGACAAAATTTCAAGATTGTATCTTTTGCGGCTACAGATAAAGCTTGACGAAAGTTGTGACGGACAGCAGAAGTGTAAAAAATTGACTATGTCGGTAAACAGGACGTGGTACCTCGACGGGTCTGAAAATGCATCCCACAATATGGCAAGACTATACAAAGCTTGTGGCAAAATTTCAAGATTGTATCATATACCACTGCAGAGAAAAGCTTGACGAAAAATTACTTTATAATGCAAAATGTGAAAAATTGACTAAGTTGGTAAACATGAATTAGTACCCCCAACAGGTCTGAAAATGCATCCCAGAATATGGCATGACCATACAAAGCTTGTGACAAAATTTCAAGATTGGATCACTTTTCATTACAGAGAAAAGCTTGACGAAAGTTGTGACAGACAGACAGACAGAATGACGGACATGGGTAAAACAGTATACCTCCTTCTCCTTCGTAGCTGGGGTATAAAATAACTACATATTCATTGGTTTTTCTTAAAAAAATATCGTTGTTTTACTTCTCTTTTTTATAGGTGCTAACCTTCCCTCATATTGAAGGAGACAGGCAGCTAAATGTCACATTTTTAAATGAGTAACATGATGCCACAAATACACTGAAAATACTGACACCTAAAATTTGTCGTTGTATAAAAATAATATATGTAAAATGTCGGCAGTACTTACACATGTACTAGTAGAGGTAAAAAATTTCATTATTAAAGTACCCTAATGTGTGTGTGACTGAATTGTATGATGCTGTATTTCCCCCAAATTTAGTATGATATCTTGATTAAATTTTTATATTTGCAGGATAAACACATTATTTGTCCATTGATGATATCTGTCTGCATAAAATTTCTTACGGTTTTTCTTTTTCCGACTTTGGCTAAAATCTAATAGTCTGTCCACTGGTTCCAATGTTATGCTGAACAAAGACATGCCGAAGCCAACCCCAGCGCCGTACCATTTTTCGACCTCAAAATTTTTGAACCTTATAAAAATTAAAACCTTTTAAAGGTATTGTGACAGAAAAATATGTTTGCACATAAATGAAATTACTGCACTGAAAATTTTACTAGTCCAGTCAGGCTATTGGCATACTAGTAAAAAATTTACTCCACATTTACTAGTCATGGGCATCAAACTAGTGCCTAAGGACACAGACTGGTCAATTCATCAATAATATCTATTCATACATGTATTATACAAGGTACTCACTAATTATGCAAACAATGTCTGTACTTAAACAATATCAGCACTTTTATTGTAGTTATAGAACACATCTGTGGATTTCAGCTTATATATTTTCAATGGATCCTACATCCAGGCCCTGTAAAGTATGTAAAACATGCTGATACTAAATTGAAAAATATTAATATGATATTATTGATTGAAGATTTTTTGTATTACCTTACTTAATCGTCCGAGGTATATGCCATATTGGCCTGAGACCGTGAGGCCGAAGGCCAATGCAGGGATGAGGACCAATAACTTAGGCAATACCAAAATCGAAATCAATGATATCTTTATTGATTAACAAAAATAGAATCTTAATTAATATTCTTTGCAATGATTTAGAAAAAGAAAATGATGGATTTATTAATTATTTACATGATCTAGTTGATGTAAAAATGAAGTCATCAGTCCACTATGGACAAAACTCATATTTGCCTAGTCCAATATGGATCAAGTCATATTGGCATGCTTTAAAATACCTTGCCAAATCAATTCTTTTATCCATATTTTAGTCAATAAAACATTGTTAATCAATAATGTCATAATTATATGAGTGGAACCAACTTGTTTATTTCAATCAAGAATGATATAAATCTTTTAAAAGTTCAAATGTATCAAATTTGCAGCAAATGACATCTTATCATGGTGATACTGTCCATTGATTTGAAAGTATGCAAATCTCACAGTCTGATTTTCATACCAAAATTTCAGAAGAAAATAAATATACTGACATCAGTCTGCATGACCAATATTTGGAATTCACAGCTATCATAATTAAAAGAAAATATTCTCTTAAATATACAATGAAACATTCCAGACCAAAATTTAATGATCAGTTTTCAGTGGAATCCAGGTTTTGGAGGACCGCTTTCAGGGAGTTCCATGTGCACTGTATTGCCAAACTGTTGTTAGGCACAAGAAATATAAATTCCACAACTCCATATCTTTTAGAATTTCCTTTTCATGTAATGTTGAGAATATTGGGAATGTTGGTTGCTACATATACAATTCCTGTACGTATGTCTTGTTTTCCCAATAATACATGCCACATTTAAATTGGTCCATATACTCTAGATCTTTTATTAGTACAAAATATAATTTAATTTGTTTCCACCAACCCGACTTTGCCTTTCAACAACGGGTATGCAGGTAGGTAAATATTTTTTTCCCCCAAGAACTTTTTATCTTGTTGATAAACACAAATAAATGATAAGCATTAAAAAAATTTTGTCACGATGGCAAAAAATATTTGTGGGCAGAGGGCTTTTTCATACATGTAGGGTCGGTTGATTTAGGGAAACAAACAAAATGTTATTTTTGGCCTACTATACATGTATATGCACCTACACAAGACACTAAACTAAATTACCTCAATTATGTTCAAAATCTTGCAAGCAGTTTTTCTCTTCAATTCCTATTCAATTCCTGGATTTATCGGCTACAATGAAAAATAATATAAATTATAGATTGTTCTAGTATATCAAAGTCTGCCAGTCATATAAAAAAATGTCCATAGTAAAGATTGAGATCAGCTGACCGAATATTACCATGTAAATTGTATAAATAATGTTGAACTAGATTAAAGGGAAGCAAGTGGTTCCCAAAACCAATTGTTACTACAAGGAGCCCTAGGGCTCCTCAGGCAAACCCAGGTTACGCAAGTAAATGACTTAAACATATATTTTTAAATAGCTTTTAAAGGTAATTTCCTATAACTACATGTACATTTGTGTAACTNGAGGACTAGAGGTACTGAACATGTCTGTGGACCGCTGGGCTACAAAAAATATCCCCATTATTAAAGATGGAGTCCCACAAAACAGGAAGTTGATACCGTGGAGTGCTAACAATTGGGAATTGCTGTGCGATGTATACGCCATATATAAAGTCAGACACTAAATTTGAAACAAGACAAATAGTTTATTGCAAATAAATCGATCCGTGCAACTGGTGACAATAAAGGGTTACACAAAGCGCAGCATGACACACCCACAGCACATTGAACAGGGGTACGCGTGTATAAATGTACAAGAGTTGACACACAATGACTGTGGACATATTAAAGATGTTACCTTAAATATGTTGGCAAACTCCAGTAACATAATGCCAAAAATGGACTGAATAAAAGTGCATCAAAATCTGAGAAAAAAATTAAGTTCATTTGTTTTCACTTCACCCCTTTGGCATTCTTGTTTATTGAAAATGGTATGTTTGAACATTCTATAAGAAACCTACAGAAATAAAGGGCTACGCAAAGCGCAGCATGATACGACCACAGCAAATTGAACGGGGGTATAAATTGAAAAGTGTTGACACAAAATGACTGTGGACATAGTAAAGATGTTATGTAAAACACAATGCCAAAAAAAAAAATGGGCTCGACCCCGTTTGGGCCTCTGGTTTATTGAAAGTTGTTTTAATTGTTTAATTTATCTGTTTAAACATGTTATGAAATAACCTACAGAAAAAAAAACTGCATAAAAATCTGAAAAAAATTTAAAATTCAATTTTTTACATTTGCCCCTCTTGTTTCTCAAAAACCGTAAACGCTACATCAAATCCGTCGACATATTACCAGTGCGCAATTTTATAAGCGATAAAATAAAACAAACCCCATCTCAATAGGATAAATAATAGAGATTGTACAGTCAAATATGCGAAAACACTATTTAACCCCATTTGGGCCTCTTATTTATTGAAAATTGTTTTAATTGCTCAATCTTTTTAAACATGATATAAAAAACCCCTAGAAAAAAACTGCATCAAAATCCGACAAGAATAAATAAAGGGCTACGCCGAGCGCAGCATGATACGACTGCAGCATGTCGACCACTCAAATTTGAACAAGTGTAATTTAAGGTGAATGTGGAAACAGTACAGAGCTTGACACTATAATTACATGGACACAATAAGGAGATTGACACAGTAACTAGCTGGACACAAACTAGGGAACATAAGAGGAATCAAAAGAAAAAAATTCCATCGAAATCTGATAAAAAGTAAAAACTTTACGTATTTTGAAAAATTCCAATTGTGGCCCCTTTGACCCCTTATAGCTCAGAAACGGTAAGAGCTACACCAAATCCGTAGACATACTACGAAACCTTACAAGAGGAATCTAAAGTAAAAAAATCCCATCAAAATCTGATAAAATATAAAAATTCAAGGTAATTTCCACATTTGCAATTTTAATTTGGCCCCTCATAGCTCGAAGAGGAAATAAGTTATCGAAAATCTGATGGTTAAGTGCTAATCAATTTTTCATAAGGAATACATTGCAAAAAACTGCATCAAAATCGGACTAAAAATAAAAAAAAAAATAAAATTTTTTGAGATTCGTCCCTTTTGGGCCCATTTATCTCATGAACGGTACATGCAATGTGAAATCTGTTCACATTCGCCAGGTTGGAAATTCTCTCAGGAGCACACAGAAACACCAGCAAAATCCAATAAATAATAAATATTCTACAGTCAATTATATGAAAACACCCAATTTAGCCCTTTTTGGCCATCTTTTTCAAAACAGGAAGGGCCACAACACCCAAAACCAATCCCAGCCTTCCTTTTGTGCCAAGAAACATCATGTTAAAATTTCATGAAGATTGATTAACTGGAACTAAAGTTATTGACCAAAAACAAAATGTCTACAGACGACGACGCCGACAACAACGACGACAGCACCATACCATAATCTGACCTCAAGTCATAAAAATTTCAATTTTTTTAACATTTGGCCCCCTTTGGGCCTCTTGTTTCTCAAAATCGGTAAATGCTACGTCAAATCGGTTGACATACTTCCGGTGCGCAATTTTATCAGCAAAAAAAATAAAACAAACCCCATCTCAATACGATAAATAATAAACATTCTACAGCCAAATATGTGAAAACACCCTATTTTACCCCTTTTTGGCCCCTTTTTCTGAAAAGGGCGGGGCAAGGAACCCGAAATTAAGGCCTGGGCTTAAGAGTGTGGCAAGAAACTTCATACTACAATTTGAAAATGATCCGTCCACTAGAACTAAAGTTATTTTGGCCACAGACGCCGACGACGACGACTGCGCCATACCATAATTATAATACGACCAAAAAACTGCATCAAAATTTGACAAAAATTAAAAATTAGATTTTTCAATTTGACCCCCTTTTCTTCTTTATTGAAAATGGTTTTTATTGTTTAAGTTACCTGGTTGAATTAAGATTTTGTTTGAACAGATAGATCAATGCTTGTTTTCTCCAATTTTTTTTTTCAAACTGGCATCAAGATATGTATATATAAAATATTTTGTAATCATTACATAATTTATTAAAAATTAATAAGAATATGTGTATAATGGAAACAATGCCTCGCCTTGCAACTGGTTTGAAAGCATGAAGTTGGTGCCAGGGATAATTTTTTCATATGGTTTTTGAATATCACACCCTGATATGTACATGTATTTATATACTAGTACAGTTCAATGATAATACTAGCATACATGTACATCCTTCACAGAAAAGAAACTTCAACATGTACATGTACCACAGACGGACAGACCCGAAAGCCCGAGAGCACCCGGGATACGCCAAAGAGGTCCTCGGTGCCAGATATGAAACTTGATGATGTCTAATCTATCAATTATAATTTTTCTAAGCTTAACAGAAGCCAACTGTAATCTGATTTGTACAAAGTTCTCGGTCATTGAGTAGCGACACTTTACTATTTTGCTCTTTTCGAACAGCTATCGTCAATAATTTCGTTATTTTCTATGCACTATTTGCTCAGTAATTAGAGAAAAAAATCAGCATATAGGAGGATGTGGATGGGGTTTAACGAATGGTGAATAATGATTAAAAAATCAGCTGAAAGATACAAAATAATGGCATTTTTGGTAGTTTTCCATTTTTTAGGATTGGAGGTGATGATGGTCATCTTCATATCTAAACCTTGCTGCTATTTTTCCCCTTCTTCAGTCCATAATATAACAACAAATGTGTGTCAGTACAAGCTTTTAGTTTTGTAAGTGTCCAGGGGGCTGCTGTTAATTTCTGGGCGTACCCTGGGTGTGTAGCTGGCACTTTTTAGTGCGAACGTAATCTCAGTAAGAGGGGTTCAGAGTTCCATATGCACCCTGTTGTTGACGACACAAACGTTGAAATGTATGATGGGGGTGCCAAATGGAACTTTAACCAAGGCAAAGGGGGTCCTTAAGAATGCATTTATCATCCCCCCATTTTTT
>MJUU01024003.1:0-20693 GCA_002080025.1 Modiolus philippinarum
AGGCATTTAACATTTGTAGACATACACATGACATATCTTAATACACCTCTTCTTCATGTTTTTAATATTATTATTATTATTTTATTTAATTTCTTTTTCATTTTTTCTTCTCTTTTAATTAACATGTTTGTAACTGCTCTATATTTTTGAAATTATTTTTTTTGTTCAATCTTAATGTTAATTAAAAATTTATATTATTTGTAGAAATATCTTAATTTAAACACCTGCTCTAAGAGCTAATATTTGAAAGAAATCACCTAGGGCAATATTCTGTAAAGTTCTAATTAACACACCTGTATAGCACGGGATGTTTATTGACTCAGGTAAAACTTGTTCATACACTGACTACCGATGACAGTTAAAAAGATTCATAAGCATTTTTAAGTTTTATTGCTTTTATTCATTTTTTATTAACATATATCTGATTTGTTACATTATAACTAATAGAGGCTATACAAGTCTGATGGAGTTATCTCCTCCTTATTCAATAACGCTGATAGGGTCAATTGATAACAATTATTCCAGTTTTATAATAAGTCTGTTATATTTCAGAGTGAACTTGACAAGTTGTGGGAAACACAAGCAGACTGAGTTATCAACGAATAAAAGCACTGTTAGTTCCCCAACAGTATGAAGGAGGAGAGGACAAGAGCACATAAAACCAAAGTAGTGAAAAAGGATGGATGACAAAAAGAGATAATTGATTGAAAGTGAGATATATTTTTGAATACTTTGAATAATTTTAATGGTTAAGATTTATATTCAGTATAATTCTGATATTGAATTCCATAGACAATAATTTCAAAAAGTATCATCTTTATAGTAAACTCTGTTTAGATGTATAACAACTTTACCATCATGGTTACTTATTCTAACATCTTGAAAATATTAGCAATAAAAGCTGATACTCAAAGAACATAGAAAAACTAATTGATAAAATGTGCACACACACACACACACACAAATAAAAACAAGACTAGAAAAAAAGATGCTGATCTGAATGAAATGCAAGAAGAATGATTTAAAACACTAATAGTGTGAATTGAATTATTTCATATTTGAATGGGACTGTACATGTTCTGCTTTCACAATAACCTTAGTAGAGGGATATATTACATTGGTTTTAAGCCTTATGTCAATTTAAAAACCTCTCTCCTATTTCCAGAATTAGAACCCCCGCACACAACTACATGAACAGCTTTAATTCAAAGTTAACACATTTGTCAGTATACTTGATAGTACCTTTAAAGTTTCCTGCAGTATATCAGTTGCTGATCATTTTCTTTTGTAGGTCTTTGCAAGGCAGTTTAACATAGATGCCACCACTCAACGAATCAAGATATGAATAAGACTTAAGCAAAAAAAGGAAACAATACTTTTTACATGTCGAAGCATATAATTTTTCTGTAAAAAAAAGAAGATTATTTGACAAAGATTTTGTTTTAGTTGATAACATGAAGAGTACTAACACTGGAACAGATTTTTTTTCAAGGTTTTCCTATAGAAATACCAGGAACTGCCAGGAAATATTATTATTCTCAGAATTCCCTTCATTTCTCAGAACAAGGAATTGCCAAGACCTACCGAGGCTGTTTTTGTAATTGATTTCTTTGGAATGCCCTGATTTTATACTGATTAAAAATTCCAAAGTAGTCCCAAAAAGCAGAGAAAAGCATGTCAAATTTATTCCATAGAATTCCAGGAAATTTATGGGAAAAGGTGTAGCAGGAATCTTTCAGGTATCCCAGAATTCCTATGGTACCAACGTTTCCATGGATGCATTCATTTTCATGCAAAACGCCATCGTTTTCATGGATGCCATCATTTTCATGTAAAATGCCATCGTTTCCATGGATGCCATCGTTTTCTTGCAAGACATCATACTTTCCATGGATGCCATCATTTTCATGCAAGATGCCATCCTTTCCATGGATTCCATCATTTTCATGGAAAGCATGGAAGATTTGCCATGAAATCCATGGAATTTTTTTATGGCACCAATTTCTCCTTCCCTTTTTCAAGTTTGTGAAAATTCCATGGAATGGATGAAAAAGTTGTTTCAATACTCCATCGTTTCCATGAAAATAAAATTTCATGGAATTCCATGGAAATCCATGAAAAATCTAGGGACGGGTGGAAATAAACTACACTTAATTTTCTTTAAAATTGTGTCCTGCAGATCTATCCCTTATTCAAGATGGCATGCAATAGGGAAAATAGTTAATTAAAGTTGGATCATATAACTTAAATGTTTATTTACATAGTTTGAAAATGAGACCCTTTAACATAAAAGTTTATTTAAACCCCCCTCGAACGAAGTTCAGGGGGGTATATAGGAATCACTCTGTCCGTCTGTCCGTCTGTGATAGCCACACATTTTTTCGTAACAGTTTTCTCAGTAACTACCAATCACTGCCACTTAAAATTTTGTATACAAGTTTATAACCATGTCCCATACCGCGAGTAGCGATTTCAGTTTTGTCGGAGATCTACTTCCTGTTTACCGACTTAGTTAATTTGCGAGATCTTTTGTCAATTATAGAGACTTTGCGTAACAGTTTTCTCAGAAACTACCAATCACTGCCACTTGAAATTTTGTATGCAAGTTTATAACCATGTCCTATACCGCAAGTAGCGATTTCAGTTTTTTCGGAGATCTACTTCCTGTTTACCGACTTAGTTAATTTGCGAGATATTTTGTCAATTATAGAGACTTTTCGTAACAGTTTTCTCAGAAACTACCAATCACTGCCACTTGAAATTTTGTATGCAAGTTTATAACCATGTCCCATACAGCGAGTAGCGATTTCAGTTTTGTCGGAGATATACTTCCTGTTTACCGACTTAGTTAATTTGCGAGATCTTTTGTCAATTATAGAGACTTTTCGTAACAGTTTTCTCAGAAACTACCAATCACTGCCACTTGAAATTTTGTATGCAAGTTTATAACCATGTCCCATACCGCAAGTAGCGATTCTAGTTTTGTCGGAGATCTACTTCCTGTTTACCGACTTAGTTAATTTGCGAGATCTTTTGTCAATTATAGAGACTTTTCGTAACAGTTTTCTCAGAAACTACCAATCACTACCACTTGAAATTTTGTATGCAAGTTTATAACCATGTCCCATACCGCAAGTAGCGATTCCAGTTTTGTCGGAGATCTACTTCCTGTTTACCGACTTACTTAATTTGCGAGATCTTTTGTCAATTATAGAGACTTTTCGTAACAGTTTTCTCAGAAACTACCAATCACTGCCACTTGAAATTTTGTATGCAAGTTTATAACCATGTCCCATACCGCAAGTAGCGATTTCAGTTTTGTCGGAGATCTACTTCCTGTTTACCGAGTTAGTTAATTTGCGAGATCTTTTGTCAATTGTAGAGACTTTTCGTAACATTTTTCTCAGTAACTACCAATCACTGCCACTTGAAATTTTGTTTGCAAGTTTATAACCATGTCCCATACTGCAAGTAGCGATTTCAGTTTTGTCGGACATCTACTTCCTGTTTACCGACTTAGTTAATTTTCGAGATCTTTTGTCAATCGTTATCTGTAACTGCTCATCACTGCAGCTTGAAATTTTGTATGCAAGTTTAGAAGGATGTCCTATATCGCTAGTAGAGATTTCAAGATTGCTGAACATCTACTTCCTTTTTAACAACTTAGTTAATTTTCGAGATCTTTTGAGCAAATTTCACATTTTTCAGTACACAGTGGAATTGTGCAATTATAATTTTTTTGGTTACAAATTATATCAGGTATCTTCTACTCCAATGGGGAGTGGGGGGTATCATTTTGTGGCCCTCCAGGCCACAGTACCTCTAGTTGAAGTTTTGTATTGGCCATGGTCCAGGTGAGCGATACAGGCTCTTGAGAGCTTCTGTTTTTTTTATTGCTGTTTGTGTTTTGTTCTTTTCATTAATGTTGTCTCTCTTTGGATGATACTTATATTGCCACGTGTTCTGCATTTAAAAATGTTTGGCTGTTGCTTCTGTATATAATTTTCTTCCACTATAATAAGTTAATTCGGTTGACCTTTTTTATTTTTTCTATTAAAGAATGAATTAAGACTTAATTTGAAAGCTTCAAGGCAAAAAAAGGAAGAGAAGACAGTGGGAAGCAAGTGGAACATAACAGGAAAAGTGCCATCAGGAGCAGGATGGCTAGGGTATGCCATTAATTTCAGACATTACCCAATACTCACCTGACCAACCTTATTTAAGTCCATTTCTCAACAACTAAACAGTTTGGTACAATGATAATTGCCCTGATGAGTACTACCATAACAATTGACAATTAGGTGGCTTTAACCCAAACCATTGACAATTAGGTGGCTTTGACCTACATTTAATGCTTCACTGACTAAGTTTTGCATCTAAATTATTTTTTCTAGTATTATGTAGTGTAGCATCATGATATTTCACTGCAACATTCATCAAGAAGAGAACTACCCATATCACCAGCAATTGGGTGTCCATGACCACCTTTTTTGCTGGAATGACTTTGTTGAATTGTTTGCTTAAGGTTCATTTATTATCCTCTATACATTACATTACAATGATATTTCATCATATTTATTACCTTGGTTACAGTGCTACGTAATTCATATATAATTTGAAAGCCTGACCTACATGTTACACTTCATTGACTTAATTTGTGATATTTTTGTTGAGATCCATTTCTCAGCAAATATTTATCAAAGAATCATCTGTAATATTCACTGAATGATCATCTGTAATATTCATTGAACGATCATCTGTAACAGTGCTTTCTGATTCCATTTCAATTCAGTGACAGGAAACTAATTTTATGCCAGTTGACTTAGGTTATCCTTTGCGATAAATCTTTTGGCAGGGCATCCATGTCTAACAGACACATTCTCTAGTGTCATTTATGTCAATTTTTCAGCCATTAAAGAACCAAGACTCTCCATATCAGGTTTATTGTTAAATATTAGAGGATAAATGCCAGTCTGACACCTGTCAAGTAACCTTGACCTTAATTTCATGGACCAGTTACCTTGCTAATTTTTTACATGGATGTCCATTTATCAGCAATTAAAGAAAATAGTCTCTCCATATTAGGTTTATCCTTAAATTTGGATCAGGCATTATTTTTCTCGATCTTCTCTATTAGGTTCATTATGTGTAGACGATAAGGTTTATATCCTGGCGAGACATATAATCACTAGATTTGTACATATGGAATAGAAGACATTTTAGTTTTGATACTGACTTTTTCACTGCCAGTATCAAGTGAGCCTGTATTTCTTTTATCGGTAATTCACGAAATGATAAAGTTGCAAATTAAGTGGATAAAAGCTGAAATTTCTATCTGAGCACAGTTAATCTATTTTCAATTGCAATATTTTTTATGAATCCTTCATTCAATGTATTACACGTTGAACACGACAAATAGTACAAAATATGAAGTCAGCATAGCAACGCACATGTGACAATTCACAGTGACCTAATAATTTCGTAATAATGTCCAGTTCAGTGATACTGAGATTAACAGTCTCTGTAGATCAAAGGAAATTCATATAAATTACTGATAAATGTATTTATTTTCTCTTTCAGAAAACAAAAAATAGAAGGAAAGCCATGAAGGAGAAAACTTCAGTAGAAGAAGGCAGAAAATAACAAAATACCGAAGTAACTGTTAATTTATTTTCTGCATATGCGCATTTCGACAACTTATGTCTCATCAGTGCAGATAAAACCAAAACATTTAGAAGTCTAATCACCAAAAAACGTGTAAAAGCTGATAGAGAACAAATAACCAAAGGGATCTAAATAGAAAAGCCAAAGCAAGAAAGGAAGAACTAATGAAGACAGTGATTATAAATTACTGTTCTTCAGAAGAGACAGATTCCGAAAATGAGGAAAAAAGGAGGATTTACAGTTCGGCCTCTTCTATGGAGGTCTGTGGATTATGAAAACTTTATCCACAAGCTGGACAGGAAACATGAGGCAAGATTATCCAAACGCAGCAAGAGACAATGTACCAATAGTTACTTACTTTCTTGGTAAAAAATTTTTTATCTTTGAAATGTATTGTCATACATGTATATTCTGTCATATTTCAAAATCTTTTTTGAGGTGAAGGTAAAGTTTAATCTATAAATAAGTTTAGAGTATCAAGTTAAATCTTCAAATTTATTTAGTGTTTCAGTTTATCAGTCGTTTAGTCACTTCTCTCTAAAGCCACCAGGCCAAATGCATGGAACCTTACTTGAACTGAATCAACACTAGCGTATCTACGTAATTTCAAATTTGTTACTTTCCATGTTCCAGATCAAACAACAAGGAAGCTGTTACAAAAAAATAGGACATAGGCCTAGGGTAAATTGCAGTTTTGGCAAATAACTTGGAAACAGTTACAGGTATTGAAAAATCTGATGGGGTAAAATTCCTCAGAATGGCAAGATCTACTAACTCTGCAATTTTGAAGGAAATCCTTAGACCTTGCAGGAGTTATTTGCCCTTTTGTGAAATTTTGCAATATGTTTAGATTAAATTTAAAATGCAAAAATTTTGAGCATATTAAGATCTTCCCACATGGAATTATTGAAGAAAATCTTACCTATATAGCAGTTCTTGTCCTTCATTGGTGAACTTTTTCCTGATTTTATACATTTTGTCTTTAATTTCAAAAATAGTTGGAGCAAAAATGGCATTTTTGTGATTTTAAACCTTTTACCTTATATTTTGAAAACAATTTGAGATAGAGGTCAAGTTAAATTTCAAAAATGTTCAGCTTGCCAATAAGTTCATTTTATTAAATATGATCAAGTTGTCCAACCAAGAGGCAAGTGTGGATTTATTTTGGCATTTGACATTATGAGCAAGCATTTTCTAAGATTTCATTCGCAAAAATTGCTAGGACAATTGGAAATGACCATGGTCCAATAGTCCTTAGATGGACCCTATGAAAAATGTGTCTTGTAAGTCCGCATCCACCAGCTGGAAGCATAGTTAAACATGTGACCCTAAAGCAAAGCTTTCAAAAATCTTCTCTTCTTAAACAACAAAGCCATTTAATCGAAACTTAGTCACAATTGTGTTTGAAAAGTCTGCACTTCATTCAAGATAGCCGCCAGGGGGAACTTAGTTTAACATTGTACCCTAAGGGAAAACATATTGAAAGTTCTTCTCTGAAAATAATTGACCAATTGGAACCAAACTTGGTAGCAATATTCCTTATTTTGCCCCTTTGAAAAAATGTGTTCTGCAAATTTGTATCACATCAAAGATGGCATCCAGTGGGGAATATATTTTAACATTGGATTCCATGGGAAAGCATTCAAAGACCTTCTCTCCTGAAACTACAAAGCAAATTGAATCCAAAACTGGGTGACAATAGTCCTTGGGTGGTCCCCTTTAAAAAATATGTCTGGCAAGTCCATATTTCATTAAAGATGGCCACCATTGAGAACTTAGTGTAACATTGTACACTTTTGAAAAACATATTCAAAGATTGTCTCATCTGAAACTACTAGGCTGGTCTGAATCAAATTTTGTTGCAATAGTCCCTAGTAAGACCTTTGAAAATGTATCTGGAAAGTCAGCCAAGTCCAAATGACATCCAAAATGGCCAATAATGTTTAGCATTGAATCCTATCGAAAAGCATTCTAAGATGTTTGCCTCAAAACAACGGAGCCAATTGGATCCAAACTCTGTCACAATAGTCCCTTGGTGGTCCCCTTAAAAATATGTCCATTGAGTCTGCACCGCATCCTAGATGGCTACCAGCCGGGAACAATGATCAACATTGGACCCTATTTGAAAGCATTCAAAGATCTTATTCCCTGAAACAACAAAGACAATTGAATCCAAAACTTAGTCACAATAGTCCTTGGGAAATCCCCCCTTACAAAGTATATCTGATAAGTCCAAACTTCATCCAAGATGGCTGCCAACAGTTAACTTAGTTTAACTTTATACATTATTAGAAAACACATTCAAAGATTTTCTCTTCTGAAACTACTAGGCTAATTGGAACCAAACTTGTTCTTAATAGTTCTTAGTTGGTCCCCTTTCAAAATAGAGCCAGTAAGTCTTTTCCATATCCAAAATGGTTGTCACAAGAAAATGAATTTTAAACTTTGAAGAAATTACATCGACGTATATAAAGATACTTGAAAATGAGGCCCTTTATAATTCAGGTTATTTTGAATGTTTATGTCATCCATGTCCCGGGTGAGGATTACAGACTCTTGGGAGCATCTTGTTTATATCATGCAAACACATGTTAACATTTTCAGATGTAATCATTGTAATGTGCAAAAATCATGTATATTGCTAATTGTTTCAGCTTAATAGGACTAAGATCCATATTTTATTAAAAACAATACATAGCACTTCCTTATATAAATGATCTTTTGCCTGATGTGTTTCTACCCTCACATGTCACAAAACTTTTGCCTTTTCCAAAAAGTTGCTTTTCAAGGTGACACATTTTTTTATGCAAATGTACTCAAAAAATCTCATATCTTTAGATTTGATTTATATCTCAGTAGTAAAGGTGCAGGAACTATTTTGTTGGAAGTAAATCTGCAAAACTAGGATTGCAGATATTAGCAGGCAATAGTCATTTGTGGAACTTGAAGTACATTTTTATTGAAATTGCTCATTTCTAAGGTATATAATTATAGACTACTATGTGGCCTATTCCATCATCAGCCCTCTTATCATCCAAAGACTCTAATATTAGTCTGGGATCTTAGTCTGGGCCTGATACAAGTCGAATAACAGTGGCATTTTCAGACTTTCTGCTAAGGGGGCCCGACCAAAAAATTTTCCATAAGGGGCCCAGAACCCACTTTTTTAAAAACCCTAGGAATTTTACATATTTTTCCAACCTAATGGAGCCCGGGCCACCCGGCCCCCTAAATCCACCACTGAATAATGATACCATTCTGATATTGAAATTCCATGTTTTAAACTGTGTATTAGATACTTCAAATATAGCTAGGCTGAGGCCAGTGTTAAGAGTATTATAACTACATTTATTTATAATTTGTCAACATGCTGCAGTAATAGCATGCCCCAGGTGCCTTATTTAATGTGTGTAACTATCTATATCTGCTTATTTATCGATCATTCAAATATGATTAAACTTGCTAAAATGTCTATTCATTTTCTGCTGGAAAATCCATCTTTTTTCTCAATATCCAGACTCCATATTCATTGAGTCTAAAATATATGTCCAAATCTAAAACAATAAATAGGGAGATATTTAGAAAAGATATGGAGGTCTTGATATAAATCCAACCCTCACACGTCGTTTTATATTTACTTTGTGAATGATCAAGGGGAAATAATCCAATGATTATGTGAAATTTCTGTTAATATTATTAAGATCTTAACAAAAAAGAATACATGTATAGGACACTTTTGTCATGGTATACAATTGAATTTTTTTTATCGTTTTCTAGCCCTGAAAAATGATTTACAGTGTTTCTGGTGTCTAAAACTGAGCATCCACTTTGCACATTGGGTGCAACTGGATTTCACTATTAAAATAAAAAATATATATATAGTTTATTGACAATGAAGTAAATTAATGAGAGCTATGTTTATCCTGTGATTGAGCGAAATATGTCATATTTTGAAAACTCTCATTTTATTAAGGGGAGATAATTGTATAGAAATAAATAGGAAAAAATTTCAAAAACATAATCGGTGACTCCCAATTATAATGTAGTACATTTGTATTTCAAAAGAGATTTTTTTTAACATACTTTGTTTTTAATTTTCATCAAAATCTATCATTTTATTAATTTAAAATTCAAAAATTACATTATCTTACTATTTAGACTATATTAAAAAGATCAAAATCTTGATTATTTCGGAATATTTTTCTGGAAAAACTGATGATGATATTTTGGTATTTTATTAAAATGAAGTGCTTCTCCTACCCTTTCCTATGCAGAAAATAAAGGAAAAAACAATTCTTCTTTTTTAGTCCACCAAATTACCTTTATTTCTAAATATTGCCTTGTTGTACTCGAGTCTTTTATTTGCAATATACATGTAAAGCATGTAGTGGAAGCCTTGTTGGTGTTGCATATACTAGTACTTATTCTGTAATATATTTTTCAAATGTTAATAATGATTGTATTTTTTTATTCCTCTGTCGCTGACCATAATTGATGATTTCTCAAGTTATTGGCAAACTACGACCTGCAATTTTGTGTTTTATGTTATTGGCGTTCTTTATCACTCATGTTTCGTTTTTGGCAATTCTTAAGCACCTACTTTCGTGCTTTGGACCCCCTTTAATAAATAAAGACGGATATAGTAATTATCTTAAAATTTTATGAACATTGCTCAATATATTGAAAACTCCCCAAAATTTTCCTGTTCTCCCTGTGATAAATAAATGGGATTGACAGCTCTGATGTATGCTTTAATTTAATTTTGATGTTTTTCATGCGTTGTAACTTTTATGTACATACAGTAATAAGTTTTTTGTTCAAGGGCTAGAATTTACTTTACTATGTTAAGACCTGCTTATCTTTTTGATCTTGGCGGAAGGCTCCCTATTTTCAAGGTAATCTTATTCTGTTACAGTGCTTTAACATTTCCTTACAATTTGTACAACTTGTTGTATTTGATTGTGGTTCAGTATATTATAGATGAAATCAGAATTTCTGATAACAAAAAGGGATGTAAAAACTACCTATCAGATAAAATCTAGTTTTGTTCAATTCAAAAACAATCTTCTTATTGTGAGTATTGTGTGACTACAAAATGTGCCATTCAACGTAGGGTGTAGCTTTTGTGCTTCAATTGCATTTTATAACAATAAAAAGTGCCCTTTTTTAATCTCAACTTCTATTTTTGACCAAGATGGGTAGGGAACTATACATACACAATGTGCCATTCTTTTCAGCTTTAAGTGGGATTTGCATAATGTTAAGTTTGTTCCTTAAGTAATTTTAACTTACCTAAAACTGGCATTCCCTGGAGACAATTTTTCATGTCCTTGCATTCTGTTATCCTTCTTGCACGTCTGCACATTTTCATAAAAAACATTTCTGGGCTTGTGTATTTAGTAACGGTATGAACTTTGGTCTGAAGCTCAGTAATATGATATGAACTGTGTATCCCCTTTTCCAGTTAACTCATCTACTTCATGTTTAGGGATACATTGTTTCATATTTTTTGCCCTTTGTATACATTTCGTTTCACATTTGTAAATATGCATTCATGGTGAATGCAAGAATGTTCAATGTACAGTAGAAGATTTATTCAGATATGGAAATGACCATTTACTTTATTACTTTAAGGCAATGTCAGAAGTTAAATATGTGATCAAAGTGTTAGCAAAAATCTTTTTTTAATAGACATGGAACAAAAATAAAATTAAAGTTTGGGAAGCTTTGCTTTCAATCTACTTTTTTGCTAAATGCACCATTTTGCATTATTTTTTCAATTTACGAAAAGTAAGCCTTCTGATTTGTTTAGTTTTAAATTTGTGATGAGTATATCATAACATGTCTTTTGATATAGTTCCTGTTAGCTATAGCCTTGGACTGATATTGGCAATGATCTATAATTAATCTGATCTACTAGATTCATTTGTTGTCAAAGGGAGATAACCAAAATTTAAATTATGTATAAATTCCAGACAGTGATTAGTAAAAATTTTAAGATCCAGCAGTATAAGAATGGTTTGGTTAATTTTAAAGTCTTGACAGACAATACTTCAAACAAATGTTTAGAAATTCTATGGTATACAGCAAGTGCAGACCTGTAAAAAAATTATATTGATATTGGGGTGTATCAGAGATAAATCATTACAGAAGTCTTTTGTCATGATATTATAACTTTAGATTGATTATTATTTTATTTATATATAGCAATGCTTGATATTATTTATCTTATAACTGCATATATGAAGTTGATGACAGACAATATACACTTATTGTAAAGCCTATAATTATATTTGAAAAAGGGATAATTCATTAATACAATTCCATACTTTTGATCAAAGGGAAATAACCAAAATACTACAATTTATTTATTAAGAATTTTGAGATATTGAACTGTTCCTGTTGAAGATTGTATGTTATAGGTATGAATGAATATAATAAAATATTTTTGAAAAGTATATTTTGTTTTTCGTTAATGAAAACTACAAAACATTACTACTTAAATGCAATGTACAGCTATCCATGGATATTACTAAGGAAACTGAATTCTTCCTCCATGACTCGGACAAGCACCTCTGTATTTGAACAGCTTAATTAGTTACATCCTTATTGCACTTTTTTAAAAATTACACTGTGTGCTCTAATCAGTACATGTAGAGCATTTGTTGAGAAAAAAAAACGGATAAAAGTACAAGAGACAAAATGACAGTTGATACATTGATTTTTTATAATATATTTACACCCTTTATGCATATGGTCAATGTCTACGAAAAATACACAAAACTAAAAACAAGAACGATATTAGGTTTATTTGCGCCCTGTCCTCAGTGGTAAAGACTATTTCAAGAAGTATTCCAGCAATTTTACTTATATGTTTCTGCGCTAAGTATTTTCTTTATTCTAATACGATAGCTGAAACAAACATTTTTGGTATAATACTTGCAGGGTCTGTAGACACTTGGTATCCATGCAATAACTTATAGTCTGGTTGGTCAATAATTACAATTTTAACACAGTGTTCCTTGAGAAAACAGGACGACTGGTCCTTGTTTTGGTATTGTATTTTGTATAGAAATATTGACATTGTTTTCAAATAGTTTGATGTAAAGTACAACTATACTACAAAACGATTTAATATACTTTGAAGCTATAGCAAAACCTTAGATATATTGGTATGTCCTTATATCTGTCTTTTTAATTTCTAAAGGATGATAATTCTATAGTTTACTTCTTTATTCAAAATTAAATATTTTACAAAAGGATATGGAGTAAATGAACATGAGACCATACACACATATGTTAACTCCAACTGCAATAATTTTAATTTTAATTTCTAAAACTGAATAGGTATTTTCAAAAGTATTATCTAATTTATTTAAAAAAATATAAAAAAAAAAACATTTGAAAATAAAGCAATACCAAAACTATGAAATAATATATATTTATTGTTATTTGTTTAGAGGTAAATTCTAGACCTTCAATTTAAAGAGCAATTTGAATTGACTAGAGAGTAAATGTCATTTTCCCAATTAATGAGAATGTTTAACATATGTTGCAAGTAGTTTACTGTACATATTAAATCCAGGTTTGTATATTTATTGCATTAGGTAAAATTTTTCCAACTAGGATTTGCAAATTTAATTTTTACAATAAATGTGGATCTATGAATTTATGCGATTCTGTAAACTACTGTAAACTCCAATTTTACAGTGATTTAATTATTATTTCAAGGAGTGTACATAAGTTTGATAGATGTGCAAGGAGTTATGGAATAGTTATCATAAAGAATACCAATTTGTAAATTAGAGTAAATTCCAAAAGTTTTGTAATTTAATGGACATTAAACTCAAAACTATAGTTTGATAATGTATTTCATGAAGAAAATTAGATGCAAACCTCAGATTGAAAATTTCCTGCAAAAAGTATATTCCAAGATTACTGTGATTTACAGTCAGTTATTAACAGTGAACTCCAAGATTATTTTGAAATAAATTCCATCAAATTTAAGATTTGTCAAGATTTACTTGTCAGTAAACTGGGTATGAATGTGTGCTCTTCCTGTACTCAGTAAACTATCAGTAAACTAACATCAAACTTGAAATTGAATTTTAAACTAAACTATCATGAATTTTTTACATACGGAAATAACAAATAGTTTACAACTAATTCAATTTTACATTAAATTAGGAATTTCGTGCAGTGTTTTTTACGCAGTAAAAAGCTAATGTTATACTTTCAAACCGGAGGGAAAGGCTCCCATTGGTCCTTTCAAACTTGATACGATTTGAAATCGGGCGCGCAACGCTCTGATTGGTCAATTTTGAATATTTGAATTTCAAATCTGGAGGAAAACGCTCTCATTGGTCCATTTTGGACATCGTCACTTCCGTTGACGTCATACTTCCGGTCGACGTCATTTCCGATGACGTCATACTTCCGGTCACGTGACTTCCGGCTGACGTCATTTTCGTAATCCACGTCAAATGCTAACTGAAAACCACATACTACTGGTGAGTACTTATCAACAAAGACTACATCTAGACTTGTCTACCATTGTATACATACCTAAAGTTCTGAAAATAATCCAAAGAAGAACAAACATCAGCTCAGTTTACAGCAATAAAACTACGGAAGCCCATAGGGGACCTCTAAAGAACGAACATAAAAAAATATTTATCGTTATCTCCATATCATATCTCCATATATATATATATCGTTATCTCGATATAATTAAATCGTTATCTCGATTTATTTATATCGTTATAACGATATATTCATATCGTTATCTCGATATATTTTTATTTCGTGCTCTCGATATAATTACTTCGTTATCTCGATATAATTATTTCGTTATCTCGATATAAATATATCGTTATCTCGTTAAAATTATATCGTTATAACCATATGATTAGTTTTGTTTTTTCAAGAGAAATTACGATTGTATGGAAAAGTATTCGCGTTTCACTTGATTTTTTTGAACAGGATTTATTAATGTAGAAAAGATAATAGAAAGCACCTTCAACGGCCGAAAACCACAATCACATGTCACAATACACCTGGGAGCCGCACAAGAAAAACAATAGAATGACAAAAGACCAACATGGACAACGATAGGAACTCGGGATAGCCGGACTTGGTACCGGCACTTGCAAGAGCTAGCGGTAGGGTTAAACCGGTTCATGGGTACCCGAACCTCCCCTTTTCTGTATCCCGTTTCCCTATAGCATAAAAAACGTACAAATAAAACCCAATATAGGTAGACTACTAACTCCAAGACAACAATCTTGAGAAAGAAAGAATTAGACAAAATGTTAGAAAGAAGGGTCGAGGAGAGCTCGCAGCTAAACTGCCGGTCAGCTCAAGGAGCCTAATCTGCTGGTAAAAACTGTCGCACTGCGGAATAAAAATCAAACTCAAAACACCCCGAAAGGATTGGTAAAGAATCATCATAGAATTAAGTAGACATTGGCAGTATCAGTGAGAGACTAGTATACCTGTAATATCTTCAGGTCATTGAATCCCAAAGCCAATTTAACGGAATCATGAAGAATATCCTGTCAATATCTCTATTACGTAAAGAATGCAAGTTACGTCCCAGTTTTTCTGGATTTTTTTTATCAGTTTTTGACATTTTTAGGAACATGTCGATGAAAACGAGGGTGAGAAATGCCTAAAGTAATATTGATTTATATTATAGTCGAACTAAGGTACAACGTATAAATTTAAGCATTTTTATTCCTACAACACGACGATATGGTGAGGTATAAGTATTTATAATATGACAGAATATGAAGTAAATATACATGAGGTTTGGGTACTCAGGAACCGGTTTAACCCTAACGTTAGTTTTAACTTGTGCCGGTACCAAGTCCGGCTACTCCGAGTTCGTAGCGTTATTAACGTTTTTTTTCTATTGTCTTCCATTTGTGTCCTTCTAGTTAAGTTTTTTTGCGGATTGTTACTAGTGATTGTAATTTTCGACCATTGACGGTATTTACTGTCACTCACAAGTGAACGTACAAATATACAGGCGGACGGACAGACGTACACGTGCTGAAGGTGAACAGAATATCTCAACACTTTGTATTTCGGGGTTTAGAAATGAGATGAAGCAGGTTTTTGTCGTCAATAATTATCATATTATTAATTCGTTCATTGGGATTTATTATTGAAACACAAAGTGGTCAGATTATGTCCGTCTATGAAGAACAACAGTAAAAACAATGTTCCATTACTTAGTTTTACCATGTATTGTAGACACTTTGTCTTATGTTCATTTACTTCACATTATGTCATTATTTATTTTTATAATGACGTCGCGCACGTTGTTGGTACCACGTCGAGAATTTCGTGTTGACAAATGGTTAATTGTTAAATAAAAGAATAAGAAATCACAAGAATATAAAATGTTATATATCAAAAGATTCGAAATTTCATACAGTTTGTTCAAAAGAAACGTGTATTCTTTTTGAAACTAATACAAAAATAATGTACTTGATATAATATCGCCTTAGCGTCATTTTTACCGATGTAGACGCGTAACACATTTACAAGGTTACACAGACATATTTAACCATTTCGAAAATATTTTGAACTTGAAAGACCCCAAATTTGACAGTGTGATAACGTAAAATTCAGGGAATTGATACATCATAAAATCATTGACGGTATTATTCAACTTTTAAGATAGCTGCCTTTCACCAAGCTGTATAAGTATGTAGACTCTTCAAAAATGTGCACTTCCCTTCACATCAAGCAAGCAGAAATATCGAACAAAGTGCACATCTATGCAAAAATTAATATTCCAATTGTGGTCTAGTCGTTCGTTTTTGTTATCGTTTAATATACCTCCGATCGCTTTCAGTTGATTTCAATACCAAAAATGTATTTTTTCATGGTAATGTTATTAAATCGGGATTAAAAGAAAATGTCACAAAATAAAGTATAGCGTTTTCAATTTATTTTCACAAAATTGTATGCGAGGGCTATAGCGAAGTTGGATGTTAATTGTTGAAATCTGTTGCATATTTATCAATGGTATATTTCTGCCAAAACATAACATGAATATCTAGTTATTTAGAAAGAAATTCTTTCCACAATGCAGAATATTTCAATACCGACTCTTGTGTCACGTTAATAAAAATGACGTTTTCTTTGCGTCCGAACTCGTGTCATATAAAATTCACATTACGGCATCGAAAATTTAAACAAGGGGAATAGAAAATTCTCCGTATTTTTAAAATGTGCATTTCTTCTAGTTTTAAATAATGACTCTGTATTGTAAATACCTTCATTTTTAAGCCAAAATTTCGAAGTTTTTCGATTTCGCATGAAAATGTCACAAACCATGCGGAATGCAAAAAATTACGTCGGACTGATGTCACCCCCAAATTTAAGAACTTATAAATTTTAAAATAAAGATTTTGAAAAGCATAGAATCATTCACATTATAAATGTGTATCTTGTTGCCTTCTGTTTACCTATTCGATAATATCGATATCTTAAAAATCGACGAACTTATTTTCGATTTCGAAATTAAATGTCACATAAGATGTAAGCGACGTTCATTGGCTCAAAAAGACGTTTACGTCGTGGAAAAAAAAAACAACGCTTTGTAATATACTGAAATACGACTTGTTTTTAAATAAATTTTAAAAAATCAGAAACAACTTTGTCATTAAAAAATACATACACGAACAAAAACGGAGGGCGCGGACAGGATAAAGGGGAACCGAGAGAAAGGAGAGAGAGGAGCAAGAGAAAGGGGACGGGAGAAAAGAAAAAGAAATGAAAAGGAGAAGAGATGGGAGAAAGAGCAGTAGAAATGAACGATGGGTGGGAGGCAGGAGAAAGGGGCGAGAGAAAGGAGAAAGACACACCTGTCCGTCCCCTCAATACAGGTAAATAAAATAATACAAAATGAATTATTCATCCGTTTTATAAATAAACCTACAGTAGCTATATGTCTGACACAAACGGCCTTTCATATAATTTCTGTTTTCACGTAAATAAAACAAGAATTGCGATAAAAATTCATGCATAATATTTTTTAACTATTTACACCTTGACTTGAGATGAAGAGCAACTTTAACTGTCCTGTCCCTTTGTCATACCTCTTGATATAGTTAATTGGAAACTATATAGAACAAATACACTCTATTTCATTCATGATTTTTTATGGGGTGTGGTAAAATGGAATTCCGAAAAAAAACAGGATCAGAAATTTAATACAAAATTAATAGGACATGAAAAAGGCTGAAATAAATAACAACCAAGCCAAAGAGCAACACAACATGATAAAGAACAATGAGAAAAAACAATGCACAAACTTAACACAACAGCTCTACTTAAAGTTCTGTTATTTTTTTAAAACCATTATTTCCTTAAACAGGGTGCCCAATGTCCGGGCCAATGTACGTCATACGTCCGGGTATTTTAATCCTAAATAGTTTCAACGTTAATATTGCCTGTACATTGTTTTCAGAAATTATTGACCTAATTCGAAATCTGAAATATGAAAAAGAATGAAGTAAATATCCGTTTTGTTTGAAATCTTTCAAACATTTATTCAGTCTGATAGAATATAGTAACTTTCGATGTAGGAGCCATGTGATATTGTTTTTTTAAATGAGGCTGAAATGAACTTCCCTGTATACCAGTTTGGATTCCTGGCAATTCGAATAATATAAATTGCCGACATATTGCCTAATATAGCAACGAACTGTTTATAAATGAAATAACACATTGGCTAATACATCTATGACATACCGAAGTTGGCCATTTTGAAAACTTATATGTCTTCGGTGCAAATTAATTCAAAATATTAGTACAATTAACCAAAATTGTCGGCAAAGAAATCAATCAAAAGATCTTTAAAAAGGACACCAAAATCAGCTAAATTTGTATACCGCTACTTTGACTTTATTATCTATTAAAAAAAATTTAAAAAATCACACAGATCGCAAACATTGTTCGCCCTTATGTGAACAACCTTCGGAAGAAGGATCCGATTTTAAACAAACTTTGTCGGCAGTCCCGTATTGGGGTATTTTTTGTCTGTATATGAATTATATTTATTGTCACAATAAAATGACTGAGATAAAAAAGATTATATATTAAAAAGGAAAAATTAAATCAATTACAGCAATTTGTGAATTCTGACAGTTCGACACACAAACCGACAACTGATCCTAGTAGATATATATATGAGGGTATAACCCCCACCCCTTGATTCCAGAGTACACCCAAAAATTTACACAAAGTCCAGAGTCCATTTTTTTTTATTTTTCTAATCTTTTTGAAATTTGAAGTACAAGTCCAAACTGCTATGACTTTTGCGTCCATGGAGTCCATGGACTCATGTGGTCAAGTCCAAAGTACGTCAAAAATAAGGCTAAAGTCCCAAGTCTAAGAAAAGGAGATTATACCCACATATATACTCTTGCTTGTTTTTGAAACATCTTCATTTATCCGTAATTGAAAAGATTCAGCACGAAATCAGATGATCGTTTACTTGAGTTTATGATTAATTTAGTGGTCATTATTGCTGATTGCATCGGTAGCACTTTGCAACGCATATCCTCAAAACAGGGACCTTTATATTCGCCCAAAACTAACGGGTTTCTTTTTCCTGTTAGCAAGGACCATACAAAAGTAGTAAACCTTAGAATCTAGCAAAACTTTTCTGCTATAAGGTATTGGGAATAACAAAGATGCAGAAGGAAAGACGTGAACCATATAAATGGCTTTTAATTATATATTCATATATAATCTGTCACATACTAACAAAAAGTGATAATAGGTAGCAAAATGTAGTTGGTAAAAAAAAAAATTTAAAGAATGACAGACAGAAGGAAATATTAAAATGATAAAAAGGGAACCAGGACGTCTTTACTTTATCAATACGACGTCTTCGAAAACTGAAAAAAAAAATATGCTTTTTGACGTTACGTTCGAAGGTACCAATATCGTGCGCGACGTCAATATAACTCGGCATTTCGTCTAGTGGTGGCAATGAAATATTCATTTTTCATGTTATTTCTAAGTTGACAATTAACTATCACATAAATCACTTCATCCTGTTTAACTGAAATAAAAATTCGAATGTAACGCGAATAGGTTTTCATACAATTGTAATTTTCTTGAAATATACCACAATAAAAATATCGTTATAACGACATAATTTTATTGTTATAACGATATATTTATAATATATATATAAATATATCAAGATAACGATATCAGTATATATCGTGATAACGATATAATTATATCGAGATAACGATTTATTTATATGGAGATAACGATATAATTATATCGATATAACGATATATATATCGAGATAACGATCTAATTAAGGTCTTTCACCACATGTGAAAGACCTTATTGTATTTCATCTGATTATTATTATTATTCTTTTTTTTTCCGCGGCCAAAAGAGTAAAAGTGTCGCGACATATCAATTCGATACTTGGTCATATTATTCGGCTTAGTGAGGGGTCGAAGCCACTGACCCTGTGAAACCGATCTATTTTTAGTAACGGAGTTATCTCCCCGAAGACCGAAAACCTTGTTATCATGTTTGCTCAATAACCGTAACCGATATCAACATTCTGATGTGGGGAAAATGTTGCATTCATCCTCAAGATGTTTCGTTAAGTGAAAAAAAACCCCGGTTACGCGTTTTGACCCCTAAATATGCAAATTTCTTAAAGTTATCCGATTTTGATATAATTTGGTTTCCAGGTAGCCTGCATGGTCCTGATAACATATCTGTGGTCAATTTTTTTTTTCATCCGCCATTTTCAAAATGGCCGCCAATCGAAATTTTGTTATCGCGATATCTCCGAAACGATAAAAAATTTATGAAAACATTGTGTAGCAAAATTACTCCTCTCATAAAGATCTACATTTCTGGTTGGTCACAAAAAAATTTTCGTCCGCCATTTTCAAAATGGCCGCCATTCGAAATTTTGTTATCGCGATATCTCGGAAACGATAAAAAATTTATGAAAACATTGTGTTGCAAAA
>MJUU01024003.1:22045-33318 GCA_002080025.1 Modiolus philippinarum
TATATATATATTTAAGGACAAATCAAAATTATCGGGTTTAAAATCAGGTGTTGGAGTAGTTCCAAAATCGATAGTTTACATATTGTAAAAATTCATTAACTTTATTAGTTAAATAAGATTTAGAACATGACGAATGTACAAGATATCAGTCACGAAACTTAAAAAGATATGAAAACATTATGGAAGCTTACTCGAGCTATTGTTTGATATAATTGTGGGAAACTTCTAAGTTATTGCCTTTTTCACAATGTGTTGCAATGCAATTATGTCTCGACATTTGTTAACAAATTCACATTACATCAGTAGCTAGATTCTATGGAAGCCGGATGCGGCCATTTTCGCGTTTTCGTGTTTTCGTGCTACCATTCAACAACACGAAAAGGCGAAAACGCGAGATCAAGAAAGCGAAAACACGAAAAGTCGAAAACGCGAAAATGCGAAAACGTTAGAACGAAAACGCGAAATCCCGGACACGAAAACGCGAAAACATGAAGACGAAAACGCGAAAACACGAAATTGAATAGATCTCGCCTTTTCGTTTTTTCGCGTTAAACATCTCGCGTTTTCGTGTATTCGCCTTTTCGACGTTTCGCCTTTTCGACTTTTCGCGTTTTCGCGTTTTCTTGTTTTCATGTTTTCGCGTTTTCGTGTTTTCGCGTTTTCACCTTTTCGTGTTTTCGCCTTTTCACCTTTTCGCGTTTTATTGTTTTTTGCGTTTCGTGTTTTCGCCTTTTCGCGTTTTCGTGTTTTCGCCTTTTCACGTTTTCGCCTTTTCGCGTTTTCGTGTTTTCGCCTTTTCACGTTTTCGCCTTTTCGCGTTTTCGTGTTTTCGCCTTTTCGCGTTTTCGTCTCGGAAGTTTGAATCTCACGCATGCGTCATTAATATACAAAAATGTGGTCGTCTCAAAAGATTTTATATTGATCATACTGAAGAATGACGGTCATATTTACATCAGATCTATCCAAATGAGCTTGAAATTAAAGAAACAACTGAAACACCTACTTCAGCTTCGTACCTAGATCTTTTATTGTATATTGACGAAGATGGACGTTTGAAATCTAAGCTATATGACAGGCGTGATGATTTTAATTTCCCCATTGTGAACTTTCCCTTTCTTAGCAGCAATATACCTACCTCTCCAGCCTATGGAGTGCACATTTCACAGTTGATTCGTTACTGTCGAGCATGTAGTTTGTACAGTGATTTTTTGAACAGAGCAAAAACACTGTCCCAAAAGCTGCTTAGTCAGGGATTTGTTCAACCTTTATTAATTTCATCCCTCAAGAAATTCTATGGCCGTCACTATAGCATCATTGAAAGATATGACGTGTCAGTATCCCAAATGAAAGTGGACATTTTCAGCTAGATTCACGTCTTCCCGGATTTGACTACCGACTTTGACATTTTCCCGGATTGAATCACTCACAGTGTGACGGGTGCTGTTAACAGAGCAGGACATGCTTACCCTTCCGGAGCACCTGATGTCACTCTCAGTTTCACTGGAGTTCACACTGTGAGTGCCTTTGATCTAATTTCTGTTTCTGTGCTCTGTATCTGTCTGACGTTATTGTTTTTGCGTCTAACGTCGTTGTTTTCTGTGTTCTCGTTTTTGCCATGTCTTTGGACTTCGATTTTTGTGAATTTCGCCCCTTAGTTCCTTCGGTATTCTACTGCCGTTGTTTCACTGATCAGAGGACACCCATGTCTCGGCGCTCCCATGGTGTCCTTATTAAACGGTCATCACGATTAACATAGAAAGTAATGGGAAATCGAGAGGTATTACTTTTGCAGAAGTTCTCCACTTCCTTAGGATAAATTTTCCAGTTACATGAACGGGATTGTCAAATTATTTTACCCGGAATTCGGGATTCTGCATTTATAAACACGAAAACGCGAAAACGCGAAAATGGCCACATCCGGCCTCCATAAGATTCGTACTCTTTGGGACGTAAATCAAAACATTTGACCACGGAGGCTCATATTCTGCTATTAATAAATTTTTGGACAAAAATGCATTCTTTTCAGATGGGATACGAATTTTTGAAAGTAGGGAATAGGGATGCATATTCAGAAAAGGATTCATTTCCAAATACAGTTGGTAAAATACGTGTTAAAATTATGGGTATACGAATGCTTTTTTCTTCGAATCTGCCCTAACTTTAAAATATTCATGAAAAATCTAATACAATAGTCATTACTGTGCCACTAACGAATTGCCTACATTTATTTTTAAACACAATTGCTGTGCTATATAAATTAAGGGAGGTAAACGGGCGAAAGTGTCCGGTATAGAAATAAAAACCGAATGGATATAAAAACTCACCTACTGACAGACATAAACAGGCCGTGTAATTTTGTCTTTTTTGTTTGTTTGTTTGTTTTTTTTTTTTTGTTTGATTATTTTTTGTTCTTATATTTCGTTGTTTTTTTTTATTATTATTTGTTTTTGTTGTTGTTCTTTTTTGTTTTGTTTTTGTTTTTGTTTTTTGTTTTTTTTTGGAGGGGGGGTTTGTTTTATTTTCCTTTTCTTTTTTCTTGTTTGTTTTTGTTTGTTTGATCCTTTGTTTGTTTGATCCTTTGTTTGTTTTTTAGGTTTGCTTGTTTTTGATTGTTTTTTGTTTGTTTTTTTTTTTCTTTTCTTTTTTTTCGCTTATTGTTTTGTTTTTGTTTTTTTTTATTCCTGTTGCTGTTAATACACATTTGTTTGTATCAGTGGACAAAAAGGTACACATACAATCGTTTAGGGTGGAACTAAGACATCGATTTGACCCTTTAGAAATCAACCTGAGACTCTACCTTTCAACCTTTTTTTCGGATAATATCATGGAAATTGACCCATAATAAAAGGGAGGTGAGACCGCTTAGGTAAAAATCTAGAAATTTGACCTAATCAGCAATCACATTTTAGATCTCTGAGAAAACACGCCCCATCCTCTCCTTTCAAATATTAAATGTAATGGTATCTAGCTTATTGATCTCTACCTTGTTTAAAGATAGTCAGCTGATTGATTGGTCTCTAGCGTTATCATCTCTGACTTTTTGGTCCATAACTTACTGGTCTTTGCCTCTAGCTTACTAGTCTCTACTTAATTAGTCTCCAGTTTCTTGTATTGGGCTCAATTATCTCTAGTTTAATAGTCCTTCATTTATTTATCTCTTGCTGGTGGTTTCTTGCAATTGGTCTTTTGCTGATTGGTCTGTAGCTTATGGTCTCTAAATTATTGGTCTCTAGTGAATTGGTCTCCAGCTTGTTATCTATGTAATTGGTCTATAGCTTATTTGTCTCCTGCTGATTGGTCTCTAGTTAATAAACCTCTAGTCTTTAGCTTACTGGAATCTATCTTATTGGTCTCTAACATATTGGTCTAAAGCTTTTTGGTCACTTTCTTTTAAGTTTCTTGCTTGAAAGGGGGGGGGGGGGGGGTTACACAGGGAGTATGTTCTCCCAATTTCAATTTTTTTGCATCCCTTTTTCCCATGGTAAGACAGAGCAGGGTTTCAGTTGTTTGTTCCGCAAAGTGATATTAATTAGGCACTACACTATTTTTTCCATCATAGTATTGATATGAGCTGGTAACAGTCGAGAACAATAGGTGCGAAACAAAAGTCCTGAATGATCTTTAAGATCTATATAATGACTGATATACCTGTCCCGGTCCCATTCTGAATTCTTTAATTTCTATTTCAAAGTACAGTATCGCACACCTGACAAAATGTATCTATACAATTCCTAGACACATGATTTTGCCATTTTTTAACTTTATAATGTAGGTGGAATAAAACAAATCAATCAACCTTAGTTTATCAAGGACTTGCCATGCGCATGTCCTGTAAACATACAGAAAATATATTTAAGACTTCTTAAACATCTAGACAATAAAAACATTAATGCACGTGAATCGCATTAATCTTGAAATCTTAAACGTGCATTATAAATTTTAAAAGACTGTCTTTTTGGGTTTTTTGTTTCTTTGTTTTGTTTTGTTTTTTGTTTTGTTTTGTTTTATTTTATTTTGTTTTTGTTTTGTTTTGTTTTGTTTTTTGTTTTTGTTTGTTGTTGTTGTTTTTTTTTCTAATGTCAGGCAGTGAACGGTCAAATCAAAACTAAAGATCTATAATCGAAATAACATTTGGGTCTTCATGATGATATGATGATTGTTATACAATTGAAGAAACCTGTAAGGAAGTTTTTACCAGTTTATTGGTTGAAATTATCAAAAGACGTAAAGGACTAAGAATTATTATTAAAATATGAATTTATTAATTAAGTGGCAAATGTTGGGTCACTACTGAAATCGATCTGTTGTGTGAAGCCCATGTTTTCTATTTGGTTAGTTTCCCCGCACTTGTCTTTCAAGTCGATCTGTTGTGTGAAGCCCATGTTTTCTATTTGGTTTGTCTCCCGAGACATGCCCTTTAGTTAGATGTGTTGTTGTAAGCCCATGTTTTCTATTTGGTTTGTCTCCCGAGACATGTCCTTTAGTTAGATGTGTTGTGTAAAGTCTATGTTTTCTATTTGGTTTGTCTCCCGTGACATGTCCTTTAGTTCGATGTGTTGTTTAATTCAATGTTTTCTCTTTGGTTTGTCCCCGAGACATGTCCTTTAGTTCGATTTTTTGTGTAAAGCCCGTGTTTTCTTTTTGGTTTGTCTCCCGGGACATGTCCTTTAATTCGTTGTGTTGTGCAAAATCCGTGTTTTCTATTTGGTTTGTCTCCCGAGACGTGTCCTTTATTCGATGCGTTGTGTAAAGCCCATGTTTTCTATTTGGTTTGTGTCCCGACACGTGTCCTTTAGTTCGATGTGTTGTGTAAAGCCCATGTTTTCTAATTGGTTTGTCTCCTGAGACATCTCATTTAGTTAGATGTGTTGTGTAAAGCCCATGTTTTCTATTTGGTTTGTCTCCCGAGACGTGTCCTTTAGTTCGATGAGTTGTGTAAAGCCCATGTTTTCTATTTGGTTTGTGTCCCGACACGTGTCCTTTAGTTCGATGTTTTGTGTAAAGCCAATGTTTTCTACTTGGTTTGTCCCCTGACACATGTCCTTTAGTTAGATGTGTTGTGTAAAGCCCATGTTTTCTATTTGGTTTGTCTCCCGAGACATGTCCTTTAGTTCTATGTGTTGTGTAAAGCCCGTGTTTTCTATTTGGTTTGTCCCCGAGAAATGTCCTTTAGTTCGATGTGTTGTGTAAAGCTCGTGTTTTCTATTTGGTTTGTCTCCCGAGACATGTCCTTTAGTTCGATGTGTTGTGGTAAGCCCATGTTTTCTATTTGGTTTGTCTCCGGAGACATGTCCTTTAGTTAGATTTGTTGTGTAAAGTCCATGTTTTCTATTTTGTTTGGCTCCCGAGACATGTCCTTTAGTTCGATGTGTTGTGTAAAGCCCGTGTTTTCTATTTGGATTGTCTCCCGTGACATGTCCTTTAGTTCGATGTGTTGTTTAATTCAATGTTTTCTATTTGGTTTGTCCCCGAGACATGTCCTTTAGTTAGATGTGTTGTGTAAAGTCCGTGTTTTCTATTTGGTTTGTCTCCCGAGACATGTCCTTAAGTTCGATGTGTTGTGGTAAGCCCATGTTTTCTATTTGGTTTGTCTCCCGAGACATGTCCTTTAGTTAGATGTGTTGTGTAAAGTCCATGTTTTCTATTAGTTTGTCTCCCGAGACATGTCCTTAAGTTCGATGTGTTGTGTAAAGCCCGTGTTTTCTATTTGGTTTGTTTACCCACACATGCCTTTAGTTCGATGTGTTGTATAAAGCCCGTGTTTTCAATTTGGTTTGTCTACCCAGACATGCCTTTAGTTCGATGTGTTGTATAAAGCCTGTGTTTTCTATTTGATTTTTCTCCCGTGACATGTCCTTTAGTTCGATGTGTTGTTTAATTCAATGTTTTCTGTTTGGTTTGTCCCGAGACATGTCCTTTAGTTCGATGTTTTGTGCAAAGCCCGTGCTTTCTTTTTGGTTTGTCTCTCGAGACATGTCCTTTAATTCGATGTGTTGTGTAAAATCCGTGTTTTCTATTTGGTTTGTCTCCCGAGACATGTCCTTTAGTTCGATGTGTTGTCTAAAACCCGTGTTTTCTATTTGGTTTGTCTACCGAGACATGCCTTTAGTTCGATGTGTTGTATAAAGCCCATGTTTTCTATTTGGTTTGTCTTCCGAGACATGTCCTTTAATTCGATGTGTTGTGTAAAGCCCGTGTTTTCTATTTGGTTTGTCTCTCGAGACCTGTCCTTTAGTTCGATGTGTTGGGTAAAGCCCGTGTATTCAATTTGGTTTGTCTCCCGAGACGTGTCCATTAGTTCGATGTGTTGTGTAAAGCCCGTGATTTCTATTTGGTTTGTCTCCCGACACATGTCCTTTAGTTCGTTGTGTTGTGTAAAGCCCGTGTTTTCGATTTGGTTTGTCTCCCGAGACATGTCCTTTAGTTCGATATGTTGTGGTAAGCCCATGTTTTCTATTTGGTTTGTCTCCCGAGACGTGTCCTTTAGTTCGATGCGTTGTGTAAAGCCCGTGTTTTCTATTTGGTTTGTGTCCCGACACGTGTCCTTTACTTCGATGTGTTGAGTAAAGCCCATGTTTTCTGCTTGGTTTGTCTCCCGAGACATGTCCTTTAATTAGATGTGTTGTGTACAGCCCATGTTTTCTATTTGGTTTGTCTCCCGAGACATGTCCTTCAGTTCGATTCGTTGTGTGAAGCCCGTGTTTTCTATTTGGTTTGTCTCCCGAGACATGTCCTTTAGTTCTTTGTGTTGTGTAAAGCCCGTGTTTTCTATTTGGTTTGTCTCCCGAGACATGTCCTTTAGCTCGATGTGTTGTGTAAAGCCCGTGTTTTCTATTTGGTTTGTCTCGCGAGACATGTCCTTTAATTCGATGTGTTGTGTAAAGTCCGTGTTTTTTATTTGGTTTGTCTCCCGAGACATGTCCTTTTGTTCGATGTGTTGTGTAAAGCCCGTGTTTTCTATTTGGTTTGTCTCCCGAGACATGCCCTTTAGTTCGATGTGTTGTGTAAAGCTCGTGTTTTCTATTTATTTTGTCTCCCGAGACATGTTCTTTAGTTCGATGTGTTGTGTAAAGCTCGTGTTTTCTATTTAGCTTGTCTCCCGAGACATGTTCTTTAGTTCGATGTGTTGTGGTAAGCCCACGTTTTCTATTTGTTTTGTCTCCCGAGACATGTCCTTTAGTTAGATGTGTTGTGTAAAGTCCATGTTTTCTATTTGGCTTGTCTCCCGTGACATGTCCTTTAGTTCGATGTGTTGTTTTATTCAATGTTTTCTATTTGGTTTGTCCCCGAGACATGTCCTTTAGTTCCATGTTTTGTGTAAAGCCCGTGTTTTCTATTTGGTTTGTCTCCCGGGACATGTCCTTTAAATCGTTGTGTTGTGGTAAGCCCATGTTTTCTATTTGGATTGTCTCCCGAGACGTGTCCTTTAGTTCGATGTGTTGTGTAAAGCTGGTGTTTTGTATTTAGCTTGTCTCCCGAGACACGTTCTTTAGTTCCATGTGTTGTGGTAAGCCCATGTTTTCTATTTGGTTTGTCTCCCGAGACATGCCCTTTAGTTAGATGTGTTGTTGTAAGCCCATGTTTTCTATTTGGTTTGTCTCCCGAGACATGTCCTTTAGTTAGATCTGTTGTGTAAAATCCATATTTTCTATTTGGCTTGTCTCCCGTGACATGTCCTTTAATTAGATGTGTTGTTTAATTCAATGTTTTCTATTTGGTTTGTCCCAGAGACATGTCCTTTAGTTCGATGTTTTGTGTAAAGCCGGTGTTTTCTATTTGGTTTGTCTCCCGGGACATGTCCTTTAATTCGTTGTGTTGTGTAAAATCCGTTTTCTATTTGGTTTGTCTCCCGAGACATGTCCTTTAGTTCGATGTGTTGTGGTAAGCCCATGTTTTCTATTTGGTTTGTCTCCGGACACATGTCCTATAGTTCAATGTGTTGTGTAAAGCCCATGTTTTCTATTTGGTTTGTCTCCCGAGACGTGTCCTTTAGTTCGATGCGTTGTGTAAAGCCCATGTTTTCTATTTTGTTTGTGTCCCGACACGTGTCCTTTAGTTCGATGTGTTGTGTAAAGCCCATGTTTTCTATTTGGTTTGTTTCCCGAGACATGTCCTTTAGTTCTATGTGTTGTGTAAAGCCCGTGTTTTCTATGTGGTTTGTCCCCGAGAAATGTCCTTTAGTTCGATGTGTTGTGTAAAGCTCGTGTTTTCTATTTGGTTTGTCTCCCGAGACATGTACTTTAGTTCGATGTGTTCTGTAAAGCCCGTGTTTTCTATTTGGTTTGTGGCCCGACACGTGTCCTTTAGTTCGATGTTTTGTGTGAAGCCAATGTTTTCTACTTGGTTTGTCTCCTGAGACATGTCCTTTAGTTAGATGTGTTGTGTAAAGCCCATGTTTTCTATTTGGTTTATCTCCCGAGACATGTCCTTCAGTTAGATGTGTTGTGTAAAGTCCATGTTTTCTATTTGGCTTGTCTCCCGAGACATGTCCTTTAGTTCGATGTGTTGTTTAATTCAATGTTTTCTACTTGGTTTGTCCACGAGACATGTCCTTTAGTTCGATGTTTTGTGTAAAGCCCGTGATTTCTATTTGGTTTGTCTCCCGGGACATGTCCTTTAATTCGTTGTGTTGTGTAAAATCCGTGTTTTCTATTTGGTTTGTCTCCCGAGACGTGTCCTTTAGTTCGATGCGTTGTGTGAAGCTCGTGTTTTCTATTTAACTTTTCTCCCGAGACATGTTCGTTAGTTAGATGTGTTGTGGTAAGCCCATGTTTTCTATTTGGTTTGTCTCCTGAGACATGCCCTTTAGTTAGATGTGTTCTTGTAAGCCCATGTTTTCTATTTGGTTTGTCTCCCGAGCCATGTCCTTTAGTTAGATGTGTTGTGTAAAGTCCATGTTTTCTATTTGGCTTGTCTCCCGTGACATGTCCTTTAGTTCGATGTGTTGTTTAATTCAATGTTTTCTATTTAGTTTGTCCCCGAGACATGTCCTTTAGTTCGATGTTTTGTGTAAAGCCCGTGTTTTCTATTTGGTTTGTCTCCCGGAACATGTGCTTTAAATCGATGTGTTGTGTTAAATCCGTGTTTTCTATTTGGTTTGTCTCCCGAGACGTGTCCTTCAGTTCGATGTGTTGTGTAAAGCCCATGTTTTCTATTTGGTTTGTGTCCCGACACGTGTCCTTTGGTTCGATGTCTGGTGTAAAGCCCATGTTTTCTACTTGGTTTGTCTCCTGAGACATGTCATTTAGTTAGATGTGTTGTGTAAAGCCCATGTTTTCTATTTGGTTTGTAGCCCGACACGTGTCCTTTAGTTCGATGTTTTGTGTAAAGCCCATGTTTTCTACTTGGTTTGTCTCCTGAGACATGTCCTTTAGTTAGATGTGTTGTGTAAAGCCCATGTTTTCTATTTGGTTTGTCTCTCGAGACATGTCCTTTAGTTCGATTCGTTGTGTGAAGCCCGTGTTTTCTATTTGATTTGTCTTCCCAGACATGTCCTTTAGTTCTATGTGTTGTGTAAAGCCCGTGTTTTCTATTTTGTTTGTCCCCGAGAAATGTCCTTTAGTTCGATGTGTTGTGTAAAGCCCGTGTTTTCTATTTGGTTTGTCTCCCGAGACACGTCCTTTAGTTCGATGTGTTGTGTAAAGCCCGTGTTTTCTATTTGGCTTGTCTCCCGTGACATGTCCTTTAGTTCGATGTGTTGTTTAATTCAATGTTTTCTAGTTGGTTTGTCCCCGAGACATGTCCTTTAGTTCGATGTTTTGTGTAAAGCCCGTGTTTTCTATTTGGTTTGTCTCCCGAGACATGTCCTTTAATTCGTTGTATTGTGTAAAATCCGTGTTTTCTATTTGGTTTGTCTCCCGAGACATGTCCTTTAGTTCGATGTGTTGTGTAAAGCCCGTGTTTTCTATTTGGTTTGTCTACCGAGACATGCCTTTAGTTTGATGTGTTGTATAAAGCCGGCGTTTTCTATTTGGTTTGTCTCCCGAGACATGTTCTTTAGTTCGATGTGTTGTGTAAAGCCCATGTTTTTTATTTGGTTTGTCTCCCTTTAGTTCGATGTGTTGTTGTAAGCCCATGTTTTCTATTTGGTTTGTCTCCGGAGACATGTCCTTTAGTTAGATGTGTTATGTAAAGTCCATGTTTTCTATTTGGTTTGTCTCCTGAGACATGTGCTTTAGTTTGATGTGTTGTGTAAAGCCCGTGTTTTCTATTTGTCGTGTCTCCTGTGACATGTCCTTTAGTTCGATGTGTTGTCTAATTCAATGTTTTCTATTTGGTTTGTCCCCGAGACATTCCTTTAGTTCGATGTGTTGTGTAAATCCCGTGTTTTCTATTTGGTTTGTCTCCCGAGACATGTTCTTTAGTTCGATGTGTTGTGTAAAGCCCATGTTTTTTATTTGGTTTGTCTCCCTTTAGTTCGATGTGTTGTTGTAAGCCCATGTTTTCTATTTGGTTTGTCTCCGGAGACATGTCCTTTAGTTAGATGTGTTATGTAAAGTCCATGTTTTCTATTTGGTTTGTCTCCTGAGACATGTCCTTTAGTTTGATGTGTTGTGTAAAGCCCGTGTTTTCTATTTGGCGTGTCTCCTGTGACATGTCCTTTAGTTCGATGTGTTGTCTAATTCAATGTTTTCTATTTGGTTTGTCCCCGAGACATGTCCTTTAGTTCGATGTGTTGTGTAAAGCCCATGTTTTTTATTTGGTTTGTCTCCCTTTAGTTCGATGTGTTGTTGTAAGCCCATGTTTTCTATTTGGTTTGTCTCCGGAGACATGTCCTTTAGTTAGATTTGTTATGTAAAGTCCATGTTTTCTATTTGGTTTGTCTCCCGAGACATTCCTTTAGTTCGATGTGTTGTGTAAATCCCGTGTTTTCTATTTGGTTTGTCTACCGAGACAGGTCCTTTAATTCGATGTGTTGTGTAAAGCCCGTGTTTTCTATTTGGTTTGTCTCCCGAGACATGTCCTTTAATTCGATGTGTTGTGTAAAGCCCGTGTTTTCTCTTTGGTTCGTCTCCAGAGACATGACATTTAGTTCGATGTGTTGTGTAAAGCCCGTGTATTCTATTTGGTATGTCTCCCGAGACGTGTCCATTAGTTCGATGTGTTGTGTAAAGCCCATGTTTTCTATTTGTTTTGTCTCCCGAGACATGTCCTTTAGTTCGATGTGTTGTGGTAAGCCCATGTTTTCTATTTGGTTTGTCTCCCGAGACGTGTCCTTTAGTTCGATGTGTTGTGTAAAGCCCATGTTTTCTATTTGGTTTGTCTCCCGAGAC
>MJUU01024004.1:0-40329 GCA_002080025.1 Modiolus philippinarum
GTTGAAAATCATCAGGCGTCTAACAAGAGAATTTCTGCAAATTCTTCACCAAGTGCTATCGTTTTTTACTAAAATTTAGAAGTTTTCGAACATTGGCTAGAACGTTATAGTGTGACAGGGCCAAAAAAAAAATCAAAACCGTAACGTCCGGTTCGTCATCAGCGTCGAGTAGAATTACAAGTGGAGATTATGGGAGAATGAAGGCATTAAAAAATTGAAGTCAGTGTTGCCGATCCAATCAGACCGCTCCTAAACTGGCAAAATTTCCACATTAGAATTGAAATAAATCATGTCTGTCGATGCTTTGCTATTTTATTATAGACTTTTGTTTTTGTTTGTGTTTTGTTAAATATTACAAAAAGAACCTCGACCCCACAAGGTACGGCGACAATAATTTATCTTTTTTATTGTCTCTAGTACAAACTCTGTACAAACGTATTGGAGACCTAAAGTAATAAAGACGTGATGAACGCAGAAGAAACGTAGTAAGGACTTGATAGACCTACAAGGAACTTGGTCATAAACTTTAAAGACGTATCGCGATCTTAGCACTGACGTAGAGAAATCATTGTAAAAACTTTAAAGCTATATTTTTATCCCGTTTTCACTACGTTCAAGAAAGTTTTAGGAACGTACTAAGATCTTTATGGTTTTCGTCCCAGTGTGACGGGGGTTTAACTGTTTCATATTTTTTCAAGTCCTGTTTTGAAAAAAATACATGTCTATATTCAATTTGAATATTTGCATAATCGTTTTTTTTTTTCAGAATCTAAAGATAAAGGAAAATGTTTTCTTGAACTTTCATCATTTCTTTTTTAGCTCACCTGACCCGAAGGGTCAGTGTGAGCTATTGCCATCACTTGGCGTCCGTCGTCCGTCCGTCCGTCCGTTAAACTTTTCACATATTCATCTTCTCCTCTGAAACCACTGAAGCAAATTCAACCAAACTTTACAGGAATGATGTATGGAAGGTCCTTTACAAAGATTGCTCATTTCGTTCCAATCCGATAAAAAAACATGGCCGCCAGCGCCGAACTTAGGTTTAACATTGGACCCTATGGGAAAAATCACATTTTCATCTTCTGCTCTGAAAAGGCTGAAGCAAATTGAACCAAACTTTACAGGAATGATGTACTTAAGGTCGTTAACAAAGATGGCTCATTTCGTTCCGATCCGACGAAAAACATGGCCGCCAGCACGGAACATGGTTTAACATAGGACCCTATGGGAAAATCACATTTTCATCTACTCATCTGAAACCACTGAAGCTAATTCAACCAAACTTTACAGGAATGATGTATGGAAGGTCCTTTACAAAGCCTGCTCATTTCGTTCCTATCCGATAAAAACATGGCCGCCAGTGCGGAACTTAAGTTTAACATTGGCCCCTACGGGAAAATTCACATTTTCTTCTTCTCCTCTAAAACCGCTGAAGCAAATTCAACCAAACTTTACAGGGATGATGAACTGAAGGTCCTTAACAAAGATTGCTCATATCGTTCCGTTCTGATCCAATAAAAAATATGGCAGGCAGCACAGAACATAGTTTATTTGGCCCTATGGGAAATTCACATAAAAAACATGGCCACCATGCAGAACATCGAAAACCCTGCATCAGCATTTTGTCAGGTGAGCGATACAGGCTCAGTGTCTGAGCCTCTAGTTCTTCTTCTGCTTTATGTGCGAAGTATCTCGATCTAATTCAAAAATAAATCTATAAAAAAAATCTATATAATCATCCTACAACATCTCTTTTACGATTTTCTATTAGACTGTAGTTTTCATTCGTTTACTCCCACCAGTTTTAGGGTCGTGAATTACTTATCAAACAAAGTGAACGGTATTAGATATACCTTACAGTGATTGTAAGGTCTTTTTATGAGATTGGAGGTATATAATCAAGATCTTGGGATATTAAATCTATATAAGAAAGACTTTATACTTCACGATTATTTCTTGTTTGTTATTTTTAGTTGTTAGGGACCGACCATTTAACCTGAGGGGGGGGGGGTTATGGTTTTTTTTTTTTGGACAGAAAATTTATTTATTTTTTTCACGTGTATCAACAAAATATTTTTTTTCCAAAAGTAACATTATTTTTTTGGGCAGAAAGCCTCCTTCAGAAATTTATTTTTCATCATTTTGGCAGTTTAACATACCATTTCATTTGAACTACCTGTACCAAGTCAGGACCATTGCGGTCGACAATTTTTCCGTTGGTTTCCACCTGTTTTTTGTTTTTTGGTTTTTTTTTGTCTCATGGACTTCGGCTCTTCACAACTCTGTTTGGTAATTTTGTTATTACCCCCATTCGATAATTTTTGCCCTGGTTTAGAGTCATGTTTATATAGGAACATTTACCATTACCGAACATTATCGGTATATAGATTAAAACCGGTTATTTTACAAAGAAATGGGTTAAATCGTCTTTCTCTAATTTCTATCTAGTTTTCGCATTCCCTGAACGGTGGTGAAACATTTGTTCTCCTCTCTAGAGAGGAGAACAAGTTTCGTGACATTTCCCGCCAAATTTATTCGGAATACAATCCTCGGTGTTTTTCGTCCAGTAATTAGAGAAACAGTTTCCACAACTTAAACACGTTGATTATGAAATTTCTCACATCTCGTTAAATAAATTTTCAAATGTTTGAAAGCTCGGCAAGCCCCGCTTTCAAACATTTGCAAAATTTATTTAACTCGATGTGAGAAATTTCATAATCAACTAGTTCTCGATATGGAAACTATATATCACATGTAACTCAACTTATAGTTGTATTGTGGTTAAGAGAAATAATAACTTTCAGTAATTCATTTATTTTGTCGTGTCGGCCCTTTGACCTGGAATTGTTGAAGAAGCACAGTAAAATTTTCATAATTACAGTTGATGCCCTCTAGGCACCCTGAATTCTATTATCAACATTCTTTTCAGATTTTTGTACCCAATATATTGTTGTGTCTTGTAAATGCAAAATATTGTCTTCAAAAACCTATTGTAATACTTTGATTTCACAATTTTTTAATTATTTCCGTTGTGCAAAAGTCCGTGCTTAGCTGATCATTTTACTTGTTCTCTGTCAGCTTTAAAGCATCTTTTATACTGGAAATCCTCAAAATGTTTTGATTTGACATGCACTGCAGACATAAATTGTCGAAATGACCATCTACAGAGACTAAATTTACAGTATAGTATTTTCACTATTTACTTAATTATACCTACAGTGAAACTAAATCAATTATTTGCTAATTTTATTTCTAACAGCAACAGTTAAATACACTTCAAACGTCTTCATCTGTCAATCACTCCTAACTTATAAAATATGAAGCATATAGGGCGAGTTTGGGCGGGGCCAATGTAAATTGCTCATGGAGATAAATGTGCCATGATTTTATCTTTTTTCCCTTCCTTTTAAAATTAGTAAACAGTACTTTATTTTCAATTAAGATCCACTTGTCCGTGAAAACTGTTTTGAATTTAAAGTACTTCAATGTTATCTAGCAGTTGCTTTATCCTTTATGCTGTGAAAGGATAAGTTTACGAAAGTTGTGCAGATACCACTAAATAATTTCAAAATGTATAAAATATTAAAATCAACACAAAAATACAAAATATTCTGGAGTCTTCCGTAGAAAATGACATTATCTTAACATTTTATTGTCTTTGAACTGGTACGTTTGTATTCGAAGGTATCATATTGAATGGTCTACACGAAAGTCGTTTTAATGTGGGATAATGTTGATCTTGGAAAAGCTTTCGAGAGTTAGTTCAATTCTATATCGGTAAAAATAGATTCTTCTATGTCAAATTGACAATTATACGTTTGATATTTCAAGCTGAATACGCAAAACACTTTTGAAAAACCTTTTTTGATTGACAGAAATATAGGCTTATCTTGATTTATCTTCATTAATTCGTAAGATTAGTTTTAGATCTTCTTAGCGTCCAATGCCCTAATTGTCGACCAAATTCTTTTACAACAACGGATCCCATTTTTGGCAGTGTTTTGTCTAAATCGTGTACAGGCTGCACTGACAAGTCTGTACGCTTTAGATTTCGCTTTCTTTGATCTATGTCACATTGAATATTTTCTGTTTGTTCTCTTAATTTTGTGAGCTCCGTAACGGCTTGAACGTTTGTAGACTTTGCATGGATGGCATCTAACATAAGTTTATAATGTTGAACTGTTCGTAATCTAGTGTCAATAATCATTTTTTCATGTTGTAAATCACTTTTTACCTTTTCATATTTTTCATCTAATTCTTCATTCAATTCCTTCTCCAGCTTATCAAGATGCTGATTCATTGCTTCTCTAAAAGCCGCGATATTTTCCTTTCCTTTCTCGTGCTGTGAATCTAATCTTGATAATTGATATTTTCTGTTATCGGATAGTTCCTGTGCTTCAATTTCGAGAGCATCTAGTTTTGGTACCAAAGATTGAGTTGTATGGCTTTCTTTTATTTCGCATGCAACCTCTGAGATGGGCATTACTCCTCGGTTCATAAAATAGCACGTTTTATGCTGTATCTTGCCACATATATTGCAGCACGTGGACCAGTCACGTGGACAAAAGTAAGCAATGTCTTCCTTCGGATGATGAACGCACTTTGGATAAGGAAATTTAACTTTAGTAGCATCCTGTAGGTCGATTGTAGAGTGATATATTTTCATAGTTGTAAGTTGACGGTGTAAATCGGTATGATCCACACATAATGCATTCGCACAGTACCCACACCAAATAACAGCCTCTTTTGTACATCCGTTGTTGAAATGGCATACCTTTTCCTGAATGGCAGTTTCCGATAATAGGGACGAACAAACTGTTCCTGTAGGCAAGTTTTCCGCGTATGACTTTCCATTTAATTTACCCAATGTTTGAAACACTACCATTTGGCATTCTGGACAAATAATTTCTATCTTTCCTTTCGCCTGTTTTATAATTTTTTCCACGTATTTTGTCAAACATGGTTCGCAAAACGAGTGCAAACATGGTAGACATTTAGGCACTCGTATCTTTTGATCACAAAGAAGACACAACAAAATGTCCACACTAGTCTTTCCCGTATCTACGTTTTCAGCAACGTTTGTATCAGCAGGTGGTTCTTTCGTTTCAGTTGTAGTAAATTCAGTATCTTGAGTCTTTGGTTCATCTTTCGGCTTCTTGGTCGCCATTTTGTACGGTAACCAATAGTTATGTATTACATCTCCATTTAAGTTTTCAAAACAAACCGAAGATAGATATAAATCAGTTTGTATTATAGTTTTTGTCAACTTATTAGACCATCTATTCGGAACCAATAGATCGTATAATGATATCACTTAAAGATCATATTGACTTAACATATGTCGAAGTCTGTTTCAAATTAATAGGTATTACGATAGCACAAGCCTTTTGTATAATGTTTCATGAGGGGTTCAAAAACAGAAAAAAATGTTACTGGAGATATTAAATCTAGTAATCAACCACCTCTTTTATTGACCACAGCAATGAGTATATGTTACACGTTATCATTAATATATAGAAATAAAGATACCATCGGTATTTTGTTGTTTTCTAATGATGGCACAGCACTATTTGACTTAGTGATTTTTCAATTCGTAAATTCTGCGATTTCCTCCAAATGTGTACTACTAAGATGTTATTTTTTTATGAAATTATACTTCTCTAATTCTTATGCTGTTCTCGTCAATTTCAAAGCATGGGAGATCAAAAAGTTCTCCAACATGTGGGTTAATTGATCTCGCATATCATTGGATATTGAAAAGGTCATGAACTTTTCTTCAAATAGCAAAATATACCTTAAATAAATTTATTTCGAGTATAAATCAATGTAAAAAGTATTTACTCAAAGCACACATTGTTTATTTATCTTGAACCACGTATGATCGAATTGCTTTATTTGTTGATTTCCATGCGATATGAATTTCATAAATTTCATATCCAGTGACGTCACAGTATTGATTGAAAAGGCCCGCGATGGGGAAGAAACTAAAAATTCATGAAAATATCATTAATTTTAGAATTAGAGAAATAAATTTATCATTTACAAGTCGTTGATCAAAATAGATCTACTGTCTCAAGAGTAAAACATAAAAGTTCTCGCTAAAACTCGAACTTTTTAAAGTTTAACCCATTCAACAGTAGAACAATGATAATCAACGACTTGAAAGGATAGATTCTATATTTCTCTAATTCTTATGCTGTTCTCGTCAATTTCAAAGCATGGGAGATCAAAGTGTTCTCCAACATGTGTGTTAATTGATCTCGCGATTTCATTGAATGTTGAAAAGGTCATGAACTTTTCTTCAAATAACAAAATATACCTTAGATAAATTTATTTCGAGTATAAACCAAAGTAAAAAGTATTCATTGTTTATTTATCTTGAATTACATATGATCGATTTGCTTTTGTTGATTTCAATGCAATGTTAATTTCATATCCGGTGATGTCGCAGTATTGATTGTAGAGGCCCACGACGGGGTAGAAACTAAAACACACGAAAATGTCATTAAGGAGGTTCGCTACTCAATTTGAAAATAAATACGATTTCAGATAAATGTGATTTTTTGTCAGAAAATTAAATAAGGAGTAATTCTAGTGAAAAAAATGATAGGTTGATGATCTCATTCTTGAGATAAATGTGATTGAAATTTTGGCGGGAAACTGAACTCCTCTGATTTTTTTCATAGGATTAACATTATCAAAGTTTGACCATGAATGAGTGTTACAAAATAAAAAAAAAGTTAATGAAATTTTTACAGAATGCTCATAAAGATGTGTAAAATGAAATATTGGAAAAAATAGGCAAAAATATAATGCTTTTAAATGGATAAAACAAGAGGATTCCGAAAATCTGACAGAAATCCCAAAACATGAGGAGCGAACCTCCTTAATTTTAGAAATAGAGAAATAAAATCTATCATTTGCTAGTCGTTGATAATCATAGTTCTACTGTCTCAAGGGTTAAACATAAAAGTTTTCGCTAAAGCTCGAACTTTTAAAGTGTAACCCTTTCGACAGTAGAACTATGATAATCAACGACTTGAAAGGATAGATTCTCTATTTTCACATAAAGTCGATAGTAAAGCCTACGCGCGCTGGCCGCCATGTTTTTTTTTTTTTTTTTTTTTTTTTTTTTTTTGTCAAAACGGTACAACAAAATGAACAATCTGGTGGCAATGTTTTTTATCGGATCGGAACAAAATGAGCAATCTTTGTAAAGGACATTAAGTACATCATTCCTGTAAAGTTTGGTTGAATTTGCTTCTGCAGTTTCAGAGGAGAAGATGAAAATGTGATTTTTCCCATAGGCTTCAATGTTAGACCTAAGTTCCGTGCTGGCGGCCATGTTATTTATCGGATTGGAACGAAATGAGAAATCATTGTTAAGGACCTTTAGCTCATTATTCCTGTAAAGTTTGGTTGAATTTGTTTCAGCCGTTTCAAACAAGATGAAAATGTGATTTTCCCATAGGGTCCAATGTTAAACTATGTTCAGCGCTGGCGCCCTTGCCTTTTATCGGATTGGAACGAAATAAGCAATATTTATAAAGGACCATTAATACATCATTCCTGTAAAGTTTGGTTGAATTTGCTTCAGCAGTTTCAGAGGAGAAGATGAAAATGTGATTTTCCCGGAGGGCCATTCTTAAATTATCTGTTCTGTGCTGGCAGCTATGTTTTGTATCGGATCGAAACAAAATGAGCAATCTTTGTTAAGAACCTTTAGTACATCATTCCTCTAAAGTTTGGTTGAATTTGTTTCAGAAGAAAAGATGAAAAGGGGATTTTCCCATAGGGTCCAATGTTAAACTATGTTCAGCGCTGGCGGCCATGTTTTTTATCGTAACGAGATGAGCAATATTTATAAAGGACCCTTAGTACATCATTCCTGTAAAGTTTGGTGGAATTTGCTCCGGTGGTTATAGAGGAGAAGATGAAAATGTGAAAAGTTAACAGACGACGAACGGACGACAGACGACGAATGACGAACGACTGACGCAAAGTAATGGCAAAAGCTCACACTGACCCTTCGGGTCAGGTGAGCTACAAAGCGTAAATTTTATGAATGATCACAAAGCGACGTTATTACTGCTATTGTAAGAAATAACAAAATACCGAGGTTACCTGACACCCTGGTATTCTCTATATTTCTGTAGTCTCTTCTTCTGTATAGGTTGTGCCTATATCGCGTTTTTTTTTTTTGTAATAAAAAGTTTTTAAAATCGTTAGATGTTGTCAACGAATCTTTACATACAAATATTCATTTAACTGATTCCATAAATGATCAAAAACATCTCTTTTAATTTGGGTTCAGTTTTTGTTGCATGGAGTGAATTAATTTCAAAGCCGGCATTATACAATAAACAGGAGTTATATGCCACTAATATTTGGAATAATGAAAGAATTAAAATTGATGGTAAGTCCGTACTATACAATGATTGGTTAAAAAGGGGGTGAGTTTAATAAATGACACTCTTGCAGAGTCCGGAAATTTCATGTCTGTTCAACAGTTTCAACAAACTTATAAACACAAACTTTCTTACATATCAAGGTGTCTTATCATCAGTTAAAGCTTACTTGAAATCACAGAGCCTCTGATCCTATGAAATGACAAAACTTTATGGCCCAATGATACCAAAATACTATAAAAATTATCATGAAATCTAAGAAAGGTTCTAGAGACATGTATGAGGTTTTAAATACAAATTCCTGTACTTTAAAATGTGAGGAAAAATTGACAAAAATATTAAATAAAAATATCAAATGGTCACAAGTATTTCTTTTGCCTTGTAAAACCACAAAAATTCAAACTTTCAGTGGTTTCAATATAGAATTATCCACAGGATTTTAGGAACAAATGAATTTCTTCATAAAATAAATTTGAAACCGTCAGACAAATGTACTTTTTGCTTGCAAACAACCGAAACAATTGAACATATTTTTTGGTCTTGTGAAAAAATCTCACAAGTTTGGACTGATGGATAACAATTGGCTTATTGAAAAAAACAGAAATAAATCTGCCACTTAACTTTTTGGATATTTACATAAAACAGACAGGAATTATGTTAGAAATTTAATTATGCTCTACACAAAATTCTACATCTATAGGTCAAAACTGAATCTTTGCTTCTAGAATTAAGTTGTTTAGTGGTAGGGTGTTCATATTTGGTATGTGATGTTCTTTTGATGAGAGCTTTCTAATGGTACCATATTTGTAGACATTTTGACCTTGACCTCGCCCTGAGGGCATCCCATAGAAAAAAGCAAATAACTGCTGGAACTCCTGGTTACCTATCCTGTAGTTCCTGAAAAGGAAAATATATAGAATTACAGAGTGACACAGGGTTAATACATGCATATGTATATGTGTGTATGTATTTTGAATGCAAGGTTTGCTTGAAAGGTCCAGGAGTGAATGGAAAGTGCATAAGTATCATATTATAGCTGCACACCTCAGGGATGGACAGAGACTTTATGTGTGTGCAGATTTTCTGTTTGTTAGTAGTAAGATTTATATTTGTAAGTTTTTGCACTGGTATGTGTGTTGATAATGGACGCGACTTGGGAGGTTATATATTTCATTTTCCGGACCTGTGTCCTCTGTACATTTTTACAGAGTATTTCTATTAAATTTCATCAAAGGATTTAAAAAATATATGTTAATTATTTGTGTCTTTCATATAGTATTTTAAATAATCTTGTTTTAAATTATGCATGTCAGAGACATATAGATGAAATATCTGCATGCCTCTTTGTAGAGTTCTTTTCTCTCCAGTCCGCACCTCATGTCTCGACCCTTATACCCTTTTTATTACCGTTTCTAAAATAATGTTTAAGTAATATGCTTTCAAGTGGGTGTCTGATATGTATTTGTACAAATGTATAAATTCTTTTGTATGAATGTATGTGTATCTTTTGACATGCAGTTGTGTATGTTTTTTTTTTGTTTTTTGTTTTTTTTTGGGGGGGGGGGGGATACCTGTGTGTATGTATCAAATTTGACCTGTCTTTTTGGTATATGTACCAAAATATTTGAATATTGAATATTTAAATTTTCCATATATTTTCCGTAGAAAACAAAAGTATTGTATTAAGATCATAAACGTGTGCCATTCTATTATTCATCCAATATATGTCTTTGCCAACAAGAGCTGGCGCCGAATGGCAGCCTGATATACCCCCCGCTCATTATACCCTAAATCAATGTGGCAAGTGAAAATTTAATTGTGTCGGGACACAGTACAAGTATGGACACAATACAAGTATAAAAGCAATTATATAATCCTAGTTACCAACATTTTCAATGATAACTGTCTGCACAACAAATAAAACTGCCTTACATTTTCAAAAAAATTGTGATGAAAAATTCCATATATTGTACAACAATGAAAAACAATGACACCTCAGTAAACAGGAAATGCTTATACCTAACATTGAAACCCGAATACACGATAGATTGGACGATAAAGAAGCTCTGTACAAAACAACAATTGTATCCAAATTACAGTTCAGAAAAAATTGTGACGAAAAATTCCATATATTGTACAACAATGAAAAACAATGACGCCTCGGCAAACAGGAAGTGCTTATGACGTAACCTTGAAATTTGAATACACGATAGATTGGACCATTAGGAAGCTTTGTTCAAAACAACAACTGAATCCCACTTACAGTTTCAGAAAATATTGTGACGAAAAATTCCATATATTGTACAACATTGAAAAACAACGACGTCTCGGCAAACAGGAAGTGCTTACCGTGTTACCTTGAAATCGGAATACACAATAGATTAGACCATAAGGAAGCTCTGTGCAAAACAACAATTGAATCCCACTAACAGTTTCAAAAAAAAATTGTGACGAAAACTTCCATATATTGTACAACAATGAAAAACAATGACGTCTCAGCAAACAGGAAGTGCTTATGACGTAACCTTGAAATTCGAATACACGATATATTGGACCATAAGGAAGCCTTGTTCAAAACAACAACTGAATCCCACTTACAGTCTCAGAAAATATTGTGACAAAAATGCCATATATTGTACAACAATGAAAAACAATGACGTCTCGTCAATCAGGAAGTGCTTACCATGTAACCTTGAAATCCGAATACACGATAGATTGGACCATGAAAAAGCTCTGTGCAAATCAACAATTGGATCCGACTTACAGTTTCAGAAAAAATTGTGACGAAAATTTCCATATATTGTACAACAATGAAAAACAATGACGTCTCGGCAAACAGGAAGTGCTTATGACGTAACCTTGAAATTCGAATACATTATAAATTGGACCATAAGGAAGCTCTGTGCATAACAACAATTGAATCTCTCTTACAGTTTCAGAAAAAATTGTGACGAAAAATTCCATATGCTGTACAATAATAAAAAAAAAAACAATAAAGTCTCGGCAAACAGGAAATACTTATGCGGTAACCTTGAAATCTATATATACTTATCAGACCATCATGAGAAAGTTTTTGTCAAAATATGATTTAATCATATAGAACATATAGTCAGTAAGGCATACACTAGGATCAATCTTTTACGTAAAGTTCGTTTTATTTTGGACAGATTTACTCTAGAAAAAATTTATTTGTCTTATATAAGACCGATTCTGGAATACGGGGACGTCATTTGGGATAACCAAAACCAAACTCTTGTCACCAAAATTGAAAATGTTCAGCTGGAAGAGGCAAGGATTGTAACTGGTGGAACTAAATTAACCCCAATCCAAAATCTCTACAACGAAACAGGGTGGGTAAAGCTCTCAGAGCGGAAGAAAAATCACAGACTTATCCTATTCAAAAAGATTATAAATGAAGAAACTCCCGAGTATTTACAAAATTTAATTCCAAATTTCGTAGCCGAACGACATACTCATAATACCCGACAATCACAAAATCTTATTGAAATTCGCACTAGGACAAATTTTTACCGCGACTATTTTTTGCCTTCTGCAACGAAATTATGGAATGTCTTACCTACATGTGTTCGACAAACGAATTCATTAAGTATGTTTAAATCTGCGGTTCAAAAACAAAACAATAAATGTCCAGTTTATTATTATGTTGGTACACGAATGGGTCAAGTTCTTCACTGTAGAATACGAATGTCGTGTAGTTCACTTAATGATGACTTGTTTAGGAAAAACTTAACAGATTCTCCTAATTGTGTATGTGGTTACAGAGAATCAGCCCAACATTTTCTCTTGCACTGTACTAGATATTCTAACTTAAGAGAGGACACCATTTTTTCTATCAATGTACCAGTTGTAATTGACACTAGACTATTATTGTATGGTTCTCAGGTATTAAGTGATGACCAGAACAAGCATATATTTACTATGGTTCAGAAATTTATAGTAAAAAGCAAACGATTTAACACCTGACTTGCATATTTTTCTTTCTTTTAATACTTGTTATGTGTACAATATGTAACCTTAGGATGTCTATTGTTCTAATTTCAAAAGTTTAATATTTGTATTTTCAATATTAAATTTCTTGTTTTTTCACTGAGCATGATTACGTATGAACATAAAATTGTGGATATTTTCAGGAGATGGTCTCGAAAAGCTATTTTGGGCTTGTTACCTAATCCTGTCATTTGCATTATGTATTGTGATTTGTATTATATTATACACATGTTGGAAATTTATGAATAAATATGTTTAAATTAAATTAAAATATGATTTCATTCTGTCAAGTAGTTGCTGAGAAAAGTGTGGTTACGGACAGACGAACGAACGGACGAACGAACAAACGAACGAACGGAGGTAAACCAGTATACCCCCCACTACTATGTAGCGGGGGTATAATAAAGCATTATAAAAAAATATCTGTTTCTTTTTATTTTGATCCCTCTGGTCGTTATGTTACACATGTCTAAGTAAACATGATGGATTTTGCAACTGTTTCAATTTTGTCGATCGACATACTTCACATCAGTAATGAAAATGTTTTATTAACCTTTTCTGCATTTGTAAAAAAAAAGATATGGCGAGCATGAAATAGTGTAATAAGAGTACATACCTAAAACAGATCTTTGCTTATGTAAGTTACATGCTTTTATTTTACAGATATTCTGCCAATTAGTTACAGTACAATACCAAAGTAACAATATCTTAATTGACGGAACAAATGCAAATAATGTTGTAAAAGTGGGAAAGAGATAACTATTAATTTTATCAAATTATGTAAGAATTGATTATCTTATTGGGTGTAAATTTTTCAGTCTAATTTCTATCACACTCGACATTGTGAATTACTTCCCTTTGAATGTATATATATGTTATATTCCATTTAACCAAAATACAAATACTATCAAAATGGAGTAAATGTAATTCGGACAATGTCTCTCAAAACAACGAATCCACACCTTGGATTAGACATTGTTGAGACAAATTTTGTAAGCCACTTTTGTAATCCCAACCACTTTTGTAATCCCTTTATTACAAATGTGGTTTTGGTTTCATAAAGTGGTTGGACATATCAACCATATCATTTTTGTAATCCCTAATCACTTTTGTAATTCATCTTCTTAGGATTTTTTCAACATAATTTGAATTCAAAAGTACAGGTTTTACTTCAAAATATCACCTTTTTTAGGTACAGATCAATTTTTTTATGAAACCCTTTTAGTTGAATGAGGGATTAGAAAAATTGTTGGGATTACAAAATAGTTTGCAACAGTAACAAAGCTTACTACTGGAACTTTGCCTAGATTACATTGTCTAGTCCGACTCGGGTTCATAGTTCATACCTCACAGTAAGTTCCAAACTAACCAACCATCAACGATTTAAGTGGATGCTAATGGAAGAAGAAAAGAAGCTAGGCTGGTAATGGTTAATGGAGAAGTAACAATTATTCCAGAGAGGTGATCTATGCACATGAAAAAAATCACGTCTTCGCATTGAAAACAGCAATTTAAGATTACAGAAAATGGTCATCGTTCTTCCCGAAAATACAAGGGATTGGAACAAGATGCCTCCTTATATTGTTCATGCCAGGAGCCCTTTTCACAAAAAATCTTACAATAAACAGTAAGTCGTAAGTCTGTAACATTTCATATAGATTTAAGATTAAAATTTGTCGTAAGATTTTTTATAAAAAGGGCTGCTGGTCACTTGAAATCGTAAAATTTGGTATGCTAAAGATGTACAAGTGATCCTTTTTTCTTGTATTTTTCTCTTCCTCTGGTATTTTTATGATGGATTCGGCAAATGTAGTGTTTTCATTTTGTCAATCAATACATACTCCCTATCAGTAATCAAAATGTTTTATGAACTTTTTCTGCATTTTTAAACAAATAATGCTTGTAAACAAATAATGCTATTTACAAATAATGCTAGTAGATTGTGGCATGTAAGTATAATTTTCAGCCATTGTAGGTGTTTCCTGTTGTCCCTTGTATTTCATTTGTAAGGTTACCTGCCTAGAAAAGAGATTGTCAAAGTTTCTGCCGATTTCCTGCTTTACGCATGTCAGTTATTTGCTCACATTTTAAAGATGGTCTGCCAAATAATTACAGAGTAATTCAAAAGCAAATTGACATTTTAGTTGACGGAAGAAATGAAAAGTGGTAAATTGATAACTTTAAACTTAGTTAAATTATGTAGGAAATTATAATTTTATTGTTGCTTATTTCTATCATACTCGAATTATTTAACTTTGAATGTATGTATTCTATGCATGCATGTTTAACCATTAAGTTTTCATTTTGAAAAGCCATTAACTATAATCTATAAAGCAAGATACAAATGTATAATCAAAAGGCGAAAATGTCATTCAGACAATGTCTCTCAAAACAATAAAGCCCTACTTTGGATAAAGCATACTACTGGATATAGATATTACATCGTTTAGTCCGACTCGGGGCAATCGTTCATACCTTACAGTAAATTCAAAACTTACCATCCATCAACGATTTAAGTGGATGCTGATCAAAGAAGAAATGAACCTAGGCTGATGATATTTAATGGCTGCTAACAGAAGATCCAGAATCAAGAATTCGCATTGAAAACGCTATATTAAGATAACACAAAATGGCCATTCTTCCGAAAACAACAGTAGACTTAACCAAGCTGCCACCTGATATCGCCCTGGCCATGGCACTTCAGGTCTTCAATTCATATATTTGATAGAAATGGATGGATAATTTGAACATATCCTTTTGCCATAAGCGCAACTTTCAAAAGAATATTCAGCCATTTGAATGATGGCAGTATACGAAATAAGACGAACGTACAGTCAGTGTCCAAAAGCTTTGGATTCTTTGAAACTACAATTTCAGAAAATTACACTGAAATAAACAAATGAATTGCATAACATTCTGAGTTTATTTTTCAGCTTGGCAATACCTTGATAGTTTGTACTTAGATTTACTGGTCAGAAATGACCTATAAATTTCAAATTGTCATAAATATCTTGCGATCATTTTGCAAAATTTAAAACAATACAAACAAACAAAACAAAAACAAAACACCAGAATAATTTTTCATAATTTCACTAACATATTGATAGAAAATTTTTATTTTGGCTTTTCTATTTAGATTCTATTGGATATTTGTTCCTATCAGTTTTTACACATATGCCGGTTTATGGACGTCCCTTATTTTATTTGATCTGCAGTGAAGAGACATAAGTTGTCGAAATGGTCATTAGTATAAATCAAATTCACAGTAACTTCCGTGTTTTGTTATTTATTTATCATCGGTTCATGTATACCATTGAAGTTCTCCAATTTTATAGTCGGTGGAAACTTAACAACAGACAGACAGTTTTATCTCTGCTTTGGTTTCAGTAATTACTATAAGCTAAAATGGCTTCATCCAGAGAGAAAGGGTTAACGAATAATTAAATGGGGGTAATAACAAAGTTACCGAACAGAGTTGTCAAGAGCCGAAGTCCATGAGAACATAAACAAGAGTTGTCAGAAGACAACATATAGCTCACCGGTGATTAGAGTGACCTCAATGCACAATAAATTTGAAATAATACATTGTCTTAAATTTTGTATATCTGAAATAAGGAAGTCACATGCCAAATAGGAGCTCCCTTCCACTAACAGAATAAGTTCTATAAGCAGGGTTCAAGTTTTTTTTAATTGCCATTAGGGCAATGTCTACAACTATGGTACTGCCAGAAAGCTCTCTTCATATTGAAGTCACATACCAAATATAAACACTATCACTAAACAACTAACTTCTGTCAAGGTTAAAGCTTTTAAAAAAATGCTCAGGGTTAAAATGTCTAATAATATGGTGCCGCCAGAATGTAATCATCATAACAAAGTCGCATACCAAATATGAACATCCTTTCGCTAAATGTCTACCTTCTTGAAGCAAAGTCATTTTTTTTTAAATTGCCCTCAGGGAAATGTCAGGGTCATAATGTCTACAAATATGGTACCATCAGAAAGCGCTCATCATAAGGAAGTTACATATACCAAATATGAACACCTTACCACTAAAAGCCTACCTTCTAGAGGCAAGGTTAAAGTGTTTGTAAAAATCGCCCTCAGAGCAAGGTCAAGGTCAAAATGTCTACAAATATCGTACCCTTGAAAGCTCTTACCATAAGGAAGTTACATGCCAAATATGAACACCCTAGCACTAAAAGCCTACCTTCTAGAGGCAAGGTTAAAGGTTTTTTTTTAAATTGCTCTAGGGACAAGGTCAAGGTCCAATGTCTACAAATATGATACCACTTGAAAGCTCTCATCATTAAAAAGTTACATATCAAATATGAACACCCTACCACTTAAAGTCTTCTTTCTAGAGGAAAGGTTGAAGTTTTTGTAAAATCACCCTCAGGGCAAGGTCAAGGTCAAAATGTCTACAGGTATTGTATAACATCCTTGCACTTAAGGTCTCCATTCCACAAGCAAGGTTAAAGTTTGTGCTGACGACGCCGACGCCGGGGTATATAGGGAATGAACTTTACTAAACGTTTTTTACTTACAGCTGAGGTTAAAAATGTAGAATCAAATTTCTGCTGAGATCCTTTCAGTTCCCTAGATTCATAAAAATTGAACATATTCTTTTGCTTAAATAAAAAAATATCGAAGTTACTGTAAATTTAATTTCTGTAAATAATAATTTAAAAAAAAAAAGAAATTATATCAAAGATTTTTTTATGATTTACAAATTTTATTCCATATAACCACAACAGTTTTTAAAGTGTAATTAAAGTGTTGATTTTGAACCTGCTTTATACAGTGTTGATTTTGATTTAGTTGGTTGGGCTATAGGCGCCACTTTGTAGGCCGGTATTTCGCGCCTTTGAAGTGACCCCATACGAGAAATTTGACGAAAATATTCAGCATATGTTGTGATGGATATTTCGAACGTTCGGGCTTTTCTTTGAAAAGTGTGCACTTCATCTTCCATATGTTTAGTCCTATCTCTTATTTGTGATATTTCGGTAATAGCTTGAGTGTCTGGTGAATGAATATGTATATTTTCTAACATGTTCTGGAAATGAACTATTGTTCTCAATTTAATTTCTGCCTTATCTCGCTCATCCTCTAGATCGATTCTGGTTCGTTCGTATATTTCCGTTAATTCGTCATGAAGTTCGTCTTCAAGACGGTCCAAATGCTCATTGATACTGGAACGAATAGTTGAGATACTTTCTCGTCCGAGCCGTAACTGGAGTTCGAGTTCGTCAAGATTTTTAATTCGATCTTCAGTGATTGTGTCTGCGTCTTCACGTAATGTATCAAGCCTTTTTTTTAAATTCTTGGCATGTTTACCGTCTTTTACTTTAGTTGCAGCAACAGGAAGAGACACAACACTTCCTTTTTGAACATCACAATACTTGTGCAGCATTTTTCGGCAAATATGACAACATGGTGTCCATTCTTCCTTACAAAATAAATGCAAATCTTGGTTTTTATGAAACTGACATTTTTGATACGGAAACATAATTGAATTTTTACCTACATCATCTAAAGCAATAGTTGGATGGCGATGCTTCAATGACGTCAATTGTTTATGGTATTGAACGTGCTCGTCACAAAATGCAAGTGCACAGTAACCACACCAAGACACCGCACGGTTTTCATCGCTCTTACAAACACTGCAAAGTCTAGTTCTTGATGCTCTTTTGCTGAGAACTGTCGACACAAGCGTACTCGTAGGCAAAGATTCAACATACTCGCGCGCGTTAATTCTGCCACGCGACATCAAAACTACACTATGACACAGTGGACATGTAACTGTTGTTGTTTTTGACCGGTCGACACACTTTTTAACATATCCTTCAAGACACTGTTCACAAAAAGAGTGTAAGCATTGTAGTATTTTCGGCATTCGCATGTTTTCGGAACAAAGTTGACATTTTACCAAAAGAAACTGTGCCTCCTTTTGGTCATGCGATGGTCCATCAAGATCTAAAGAAACATCAGTGGTTTCTCTAGATAATGATCGCCCTTGCGTTCCGTCTGTCATCGGAGACATAGCTTTTTTGTTTTCGTTGTTAACAGCTGTATGAAAACTTTGTTCTCTATCCTTTCCTTGCGATTCGTTTTGCTCTTCCGGTTTAATATTGCTCTCTATTCCTTCCGGTGAATTTCTGTTTTCGGCAGATAAATGATCTGTGTTCTGTTGGTGTTCTTGATTAACCATCATATGTTGGTTGCTGTCTTGGTGTTTATAAACAGTCTCCTCTTGGCTTGTAGAAGGTACAGGTTCGTTTTCATTATCCATTGCTGATGTTCGAAAATTATTTTTTTCTCCTGTAATTTTTATTTATGTTGAAGAATGTCAATATTTCCGGAAGCATGAAAGAACTATGGGTAAAAGTGTCTTCAAGGTTTTTTTGGTATATGAATTTGTGCCTATACATTATAATATATTTCGTGGATTGAAAAAAAATAAGTATAAAATACATACACACTTTTGAATTGAACAAAAATATATTTCTTTGATATTTTTTTCTTTTTATGCAACATATATAGTCCCCTTATGACAATGGAGTACCCCTAAAATTTGCCTTGGAGATCTGTTGCCAATGAAAGGAATCTTTTGTCATTCTTTGTTTTTAAAACATGCCTTTTTTAAAATCATTAGAATGTGAAATCAAACCCATTGTCTTTCATATTGTTTAAAAAGAATAACATTGATGCGATTCATGATTGTAAATTTAATCATATTCAAGTTAACTTTACAAATCTTTTCTAACGACTTGAAAATAATTCAAAAACTTGTAAAAGATAATAAGGAAAAGGACATCCCTAAATCATTCGTTGCCCACTCAATACTCATATTTTACTTACTTGCGACATTTATATCCAAGCCAATCGGAAATTAATGATATCAAAAAATTCTTAAAATTGGCCAATATGGGTGACTAAAACCATATTTATGACAAACGTGATATTTTTCCCTATTGTGAGTTTGTCATTTCTGAATACTTACATCTATAAGTCATACGCGTATATGTTAATTTACCAAAACTATACTATACAGCATGGCATTGCTCCAAAACAATGACTTGTCCACTAGATTCTTTTACTGCGAATAAACTACAGTTTCTGAATATTTCACAAGCCACACGTTCTGTGGTTGCCATTGCAAGTCTGTTGACCAATACAGTAGAAAGGTATCTGACATATTTACATGAAACGAGATTTGTAACTAAAACTTCTAATTTAAACTGTCAGGCTTGGCTTGTTTTTGGCTGTATTTCGCACATGACCTTTTGGTGCATTCATAGATGGAGGCAGGGGCGGAATTGAGCCGGTCTAGGAAGCGTTCGCCCTCTCTTCAACCGCCAGATAAAAACGTGTCGCAGAGATGCCGAACTATATCACTTTGTAAACAGATTTCAAAGAATTTTTCCTGCAAATGAAATACTAAGTGTTTGTAAACATTTTTTATAAAAAAAATCGCCCAAGAAAGTTTCACTCCGCTAGGCAGGTTTTCACACCGTTTTTGGGATTAACACCTCCCCTTCCTAAAATCCTTGATTCGCCGCTTTGAGAAGCTTATCGACACACCCGTTGTCACTTATTCTTGCCTTACAAACGTGATGTAAGTATCTACAAAGTACTTAGACTTGCATAATTCTCATATCTTGCGCTTTTGCAAACGAGTTTGTTTCTTGGATTTTATGAAGTTCCAACAAATTTACATGAAAAAAACAAGAAACATCTACAATTACTGAAAAGAATATTACAATCTGCCAGGGAAAGCACATGGAAAACACAAATAAGACAAACGTTAACAACGATAGGAACTCGGGACAGCCGGACTTGAAACCGGTACTAGACAGTGGTAGGGTTAAACTGGTTTATGCGTGCCCAAACCCCCGCTTTATACGTCCAGTTTTCCTATAGTAATAAAACCAAATACAGTTAGACTACTAACTACATGACCACAATCTGGGAAGGAGAGAAAAAGACAATACGTAATTTTGAAAGATGGGTCAAGGAGTACTCGCCACTAATCTGTCGGCTAGCTAAAGGACCCTAGTCTGCTGGTAGAACACTGTCGCACTACGGAAGAAAAATCCAACTCAAAACTTCCCGCAGGGTTTGGTAAAGCTTCATACACTTCAGTACATCGGCAGTTTAAGTGAGAGGCCAGTATGTGTGTAAAATTTTCATGTCACTAGATCTCAAAGCTTATTCAACTGATGCAAGCAGAATATCTAGTCGATATCCCCTATAACGTAAAGAATGTAAGTTACGTCCCAGCTTTTCTGGATTATTAATCAGCTTAACATTTCCGTAAAACCGATGATTAGAAATGCCGTTAGTAATAGGCTGTTTGCGAGTAACGCCATATTTAGATATCAAACCATGTAAACATGTCAGAAAACAAACTAAATAGGAACGATGGTCGATTTCACTTCGAATTTCCTGTAAATGACATAAGCCCGGATGTAGCTTTGTTCGACATCTATTAAATGCATTACACTCAGGATGTTGATAGGGACCTTCGTCTTGAACCCACTGTTTTTCAATGCCTCATGCAGTTACTTCACGAGGAATAGCAACAATAAAAGTGTTGTTCAATTTGATTAATCATTTCATGCACTGGAAGGAACTACCGGTAATCTTATCATTTATTCGCAGGTTTTTATCCCCTTTATTTGGTCATTATCATGTTTGATACAGAACATTTTTGCAAACTGTAAAATTATGAGACAAATATAGATTTGGTTCAGTAAACATTACCGTGCATAACACATGTTGAGACAGTATTTTTTATGACAAACGTTCTGTATTCAATAAAAAGAGATGTCACAATCTGCCAGGAAATTGCACAGGAAAATCACAAATGAGAAAATATAAAAACGTAATCAACGAAAAAACCCTAGACAGACAGACCTTGTACCGGCACTAACAAATGCCAGAGGTAGGGTTAACCGGTTAATGGGTACCCAAACATCCCCTTTCCTCTATCCCGTTTCTCTATAGTATATAAGCGTACGAAAAAAAAACAAAACAGGTAAACTACTTACTCCATGACCACAATCTTGAAGGGGAAAGAATGAGGCAAAACGTAATTGGGTCAGTGGGTGCTCGTCGCTAATCTCTCGGCGAGCTTAAGAAGGCAAGCTTGCTAGAAAACCACTGTCGTACTACGGAAAGAAAATCTCAAAACTTCCCGAAAAGTTTGGTAAAGAATCATCATGAATTTCTTAAGACATCGGCGGTATTGGTGAGAACTGGCAGTATGTGTGCAAAATCTTCGGGTCATTGGATCCCAGAGCTAACTTAACGGATGACTGCAAAATATCCTTTCGATTTTCCCTATTTCGTAAAGAATGTAAGTTACGTCCCAATTCAGCTGAATTTTTCTCATCAGTTTATGGCATTTAAAAAAAACATATCCGTAAAAAAGTGGATTAGAAATGCCCTTTACAATAAGCTGTTTGTAGGTAACGCTATATTCTGATATCAAATCTTCATACCTTCTATGAAATTTTTCAATAATTTATGAAATCTGTAACCAAACCCTGTTGGCTGTGACACTAAAACCGTCAAGAGTAGAACAACAGTCATGAAATTTACATTACATATGCAGGAAAGTGAGGTATTTTACTACCACAAAACGAATTGGGAGGCAAAATATTCATGCTAGTCAAAAAGTAAAAAAATAATCTGTCCCGTATTATCGCTATAAAGGTATGGGCTGGGCAAGGTGTGGATCAGTCATTTCTTCAAGTTAGCTTGGCTTAATAATATCCAGTACTATGAAAATGACATTTCCTATTTCTTTCTGTTGAAAAAACTTGGGAAATAATAATTAATATTACCTCACTGCTTTCTTCGTTATGTCTTTATCAATACAGCGCAAAACAATAACAATATCATTGTTGTTCTGCAACTTGAAGTCACCACAATGTCCTTGATAAAAGAGGAGTGAAATCTCATTGTATGACAACAGACTAAGTAGTATTTATTACTTTATTGTGACATGATTATTGTAAAGTTATTAACAAAATGAATTTTCAATTTTCTCCTTGATTAATACTTTCTCTATGCGTAATCATATAATAGAAAAAATATTTGCGTTGAATAAGTTGCTACATGGATTTATCAACCCTCAAAAGCAATGTTCACCTACCAGTCAGCTCGGTGAATACTATGAAAGTACTATAACTCATGGGGTTCCAATTTTCGTGGATTTCGTGGTTCGCTAAAACCACTAAATTAAGTTCCAAACGAAATACAATTTTTCCATAGAGTCCTATGCATAGATTTTGAAACCAACATGAAATAGTAATTTTTATGAAATAACTAAATACCGAAGTAACTGTGAATTTACTTTCTGCATATGCGCATTTCGACAACTTATGTCTCATCAGTGCAGATAAAATCTAAACGTTTGGAAGACCATAAACTCAAAGATGTTTAAAAACTGATAGAGAACAAATAACCAATATGATCTAAATGTGAAGCCAAAATCAGCTAAGGACAGAGCTTTGCGTGAGGGAGAAAACCACGAAAATTGATGTCCACGAATAAAAGTACATCCAAAGTATAAATCTCTTCAGATTGATAAAACTCACAACATATAACTGCATAATGTAACTTAACTACATTACTGATTATCTGAACTATCTGGTTTTTATGCCATTATTCAACTTGAAGTAGGGGTTGGTGGGAATACTCTAATTCATACATATTGTATTCATATTTTTCACAATAACTAAAGACCGAATTTAGTGTAAATTAATTTCTTTGCATAGGGCCAATTCCTCAACTAATGTCTCTTCAGTGCATATTAAATCTAAACTGGACGACCATAAGCTCAAAGATGTTAAAAAACTCGCATAGAGTTAATAACCAATATGATCTAAATGGGGAGCCAAAATCTAAGGACAGAGCTTTACATGAGGGAGATACTCCTTAGTTTTCAACAAAAATTTACAAAATTTAGGTTGTGTAAGTTTCAAAATATAGTCGGCTTTCGGGTCAGCACCAAAGTACTGACTACTGACACGCCTTGTAAACCAGATGGTCCAACAAAATGTTGAGGCGGCAAAAGGGTATCTGCAACTTCCGGTTGAGAGTATCTCTCACGAAATGTTGACAAACGAGTGCAAGGCAAGTTTGTTTTCTCGCGATCACACATATTTTAAGAGATGTTTTGAAAATGAAAGAATGCTATTCTCTTCCGATAAAATCGTGTGGAAATTTCCTGCTTTCCGCTTTGAAAAAGAGCTTGAAATGAAGAAGAAATCACTTTTCTCCCGTGCAGCAACAAGGTCACTTCGTGTATGTCTTGTTATGATTTCAATCATTGTATTGAGTAAAAACAGGTTTCCATTAAAATAACATGTTTGGACAATAGGATTCTGTCGATAGACTCGCTACCACTGCAAAAATAGGAGCGATACACGCATATAACAAATTAATGTCCACAATTGTGATAGGTTGAGACCTTCTGTCATCTGTTAAGACCATCTGTCAATGGTTGAGACCTGCTGTCTCAGGAAATTTAGTATGAATACGTAGGCTTCGATTTTGTCAAGTGATGTGTTGTTTTTGGGGTATTTGTAGAAAAATAGCATATAAAGTTTGTCCGTTGTAATTTTCATGCTTGTGTATTTCTTTCATTTTTAGAAAGTTTGCAGGGCTTTTCCCTGTAAGAATAAAATTTGAAAATTTTCTTGAGGTATTGCTTTTATTTGGAGTGGTAATAAGGTTTGACAATAATCAGACAGAATTGTAAGATAATATAATACGATGCTTCCCCTACATCCAAAATGTTTTTGAAAGTGTGCAAAATGAATGCGCTGTTTAAGACCCCTAATCGTCTAGGAAATTAATAAATGAAGTTTGTTTAGATATGTTAACCAGACCAGACAGAGAAAAAAAAGATTTTATTTACTTTCATTTTGCTATCATTATATTGGCATGATGCTTATCAAATTACTTCGGTAATTGCAACAAAGTTTTAATTTTCCTTACAGTGTTTAGTTTCCTGACTTTTTTCCAACACGGTCGGCACCTTATGCTTACATTACCGGCGCACCTGATCTCACCCATGATTTTTTTTATTGGCTCCGTGTAGTTCATCTTTGTATGAGTGTGTGTCTTCATCTTTCTTTCATATGGTCATTTCGGCATCTTACGTCTCTTCAGTGCATATAAAATCTAAACATTTAGAAGACCATAGACTCAAAGATGTTCAAAAAGGTATAAGCCAAGGTTTTTTTTCCCTATAATTTTTAATGCATAAGGGCGTTCGTCAGGGTGTCGTTATCTGTTTTTATTTTGCAAGAAATATTGAACACCATGTTAATTAAGCTAGGTGCATCAATAAGATATTGTGCTAATTTATTTTGATAATCTTATATTTGCAATGATACATTGTCTGGTTTAAGTTCTAAAAGGAATTTTGTCTGATTTAATAGTGTGTGTCAATAAGTAAGAATGCTTCCTAAATATATTGCAATATAATATACAAATAGTAGACATCGACAAGTTATATAATTTATGGAAACCTTCTTCGAGCTCAAGTAAACATTCCTCCTGTAGCCCACAGAACTAATCTGTGTAATGCTTCCCATAATTAGATACAAACTACAAATGGAATACCTAAACATTGATATTTCTCCGCCCTGCTGTCCTGTCAACAAAAAATACTACAGTTCAGACAAACTGATTGTCTGCAATCGAACGTGATTCAAATAGATGGGACAATATAATATGTAGATAGAAATTTGTTATGTATAGTATAGATATGACAAAGCAATATAATAATAATCTCATTCTCTTCCAATGTATGATGATAAAAATGCCATTAAACAACTTTAACAATTTGTGACAGACAGTCTCAACAAACGACAGAAGTTCTCAACATGTGACAGAAGATCTGAACCTATCAAAGTTTAGGACATTAATTTGCTATCAGCCAGTATCGCTTCTATTTCTGCAACGTTAGCGAGACTATCAGTATTATCCTATTGTCCAAACATGTTATTTTCATGGAAACCACTTTTTACACAATGCAATTATTGAAATTATAACAAGACATACACGAAGTGACCTTGTTGCTGCACGGGAGAAAAGTGATTTCTCTATTATTTCAAGCTCTTTTGCAAAGCAGAAAGCAGGAAATTTCTACACGATTATATCGGAAGAGAATAGCATTCTTTGATTTTCAAAACATGTCTTAAAACATGTGTGATCGCGAACTTGCCTTGCACTCGTTTGTCAACATTTCGTGACAGATACTCTCAACCGGAAGTTGCAGATACCTTTTTGTCACCTCAACATTTTGTTGAGAGCATCTGGTTTACCAGGCGTGACTGGGCTGGTTACAAATAACTGAATATCGAAATTACTGTAAATTTAGTTCATTGTTTAGTGACATGTTATCGATGTAATATCCACAAAAAATATTTTATTTTACAGTTCTTGGAAGACAAAAAAAATCAAGGTCTGTACTTATATCATTATGAGTAAAAGGGTATATTGGATATAAATAACCACTTCAATCCATTTATACAAAGTGAAAGGTCAAATAAAACAATGCAAGCACACTTCAGAATATGGCTTTACATGGACTTCTTTTATTAAGGTAGATGGGTACTCCAAATTTTTTTCCATAGATTTTTTTTATTTTAACAGGAAAGTTTCCTTATTATATAAGCATTGAAATAAAAAAATAAAAAAGGGGGTCAACGTGCTTGTTTTTAAAATAACCGATATCAAAATAATCAAATATTTCTAATGAATATATAGGGAAAAACAGGTATATTGTTGATTTCTTTAAAACTCTTCCATAGATTTCTTTCTACTTTACTCATGTGTTAGAGCTTCAAACATACATTACATTAAAAAATATAAAGAAAAATGGGGGTCACCGACTTTGTTTTCCATATAATTCGTGAAATTCAAATTTTCATAGTGATAGCTATGTAAAATATTTTTACCAGATTATCTCCCTTTTTCAAAAATTCTCTTCCAGTGTATTTAATTATAAAGTTACCATACATCGTCTAATTAGATAAAGACATGTAAAATCAAGTCCATGTAGGTCCTTTGCATTTTTTATAATGGATATAATATTGATTGATTCATTACAAATAAAAATATGTGCATATTCAAAAAGCCGACAATACCATAACAGCATAAATAACAAATTCAAAATGGCGGAAGACTACCGATCTACCTTAAATAGCAATTGTACTATATACAACAACATTTTAAAAAAAAACTTGAACAAGAACTGTCTAATATTGAGTAATCCTTGGAGAGGAATTGAATTTTACGCTGGTCCCAAGTCTTGGAGAAGATATTTTTGACATATGACTAGGTTGTCGTGATGGTGATTGCGAATTTCGAGATCTGAAATATTTTGCAATTACACTTCCGATTCTCATCATGCTGCTAAAGGTCTCGTGGTTAAGACTGACATTTATACCTACTTTATGCCTCCTTGTTCTATCCAATCGCAGTTCGTCTTCTAAACGATACGTGTTTTGCCTTATGTCGGCTAATGTGGTGAGAGTTTGGATATTTGCAGCGTCTTTGAGAACAGCCGACAGCATTGTTTTGTAAAGAATTGAAGATTTATGCTTCATGTCGATGGATTTTGCGTCTCTTTCCAATTCTCTTAATTTTTCGTTGTGAACCGTGTCTAGTTCATGTAGAAGTTGCGATTCGAGATCATCCAAACGCTTGTTTATCTCCACTCGGAATCCTTTAATGTTTTCTTTTTCATTGGCTACTTGTTTATTTATGCTCTCGATATTTGATAGAATGTCCTGCCTTATTTTCTCTGTTTGAGTGGTCAATGCTTCTAATTTTCTTTTCAAATTCGTCACTTCTCCATGGGTTTTAATGGTGGACGTGTCATACTCAATTAAGCAAGTGTTACACATACCGTGAAGCCTTTTTGAACAAACATTACAACAAACGTTCCAATGGTCATTGCAAAACAACTTCATGTCCTCTTTTTCGTGAAATCTGCATTTTTTGGAGGCGAATCCAATATCGGGATTACGAATAACTTCATCCACATCATAAACCGGATGTCGACCACTCGTCAGAGAAGAATGATACTCCAAATGTTCGTCACACAACGTCTGAGCACAATAAGCGCACCAGTTGTCTGCTGCTGTTTCTCTTCCCTTTAGTTTACACCTCTTACATTTCTTAGCAGTCAAGTCTTTTTTGCTCAGTAGAGACGAGACTAATGTACTGATAGGAAGATTTTCGGCAAACGATTTCATTTCGTCAGATGACCTTGGTACCGAAAGGTGATGCTCACATGTTGGACATACAACGTGCATGTTTGTTGACTGCGATTTTTCTTTTTCGATATGTTTGGTAATGCACGTCTCGCAAAATGTGTGAAGGCACGGTAGATGTTTCGGCGAGCACATGTCGTGTTTACACAGTGCACAAACCACCAACTCATTGACGTCTGACGGATCCAGTTCACCATCATGTGACGCAATCGACTTTTTTCTGGAGTCGGTCTTCTTCTTCCCCTTTGCAGTATCCTGTACTTTATCAGGATTCTTTGCTTTTGTCAATTTGGATGTCTGAGGCGCCTTTTCACTCTGTTTTACTTTCTCCGTCCTAGTCGTAGACATTTTCTAAATGTCCTTGTTTAAAGCGCTTTTAAATCGTTTTCCTTAATCAATAAAAAAATCTCCATTTTCGATGTACGGATTCAATCAAGTTAACTTCAAAATAATCAGTTATGAAATTAAATGTTGCCGTTTTAGGTATACAAAATATTAACTGCTTCACTGCTCTACCATTGTTTGTGTGACACTGCTTTGTTAACTAACTTTGGAATTATATATATGGAACGATACGTTTACAAATCGCTTTCAATGATTACTATCAAGGCGACCCAAATAGAACTAAATTTTATGTAATGAATGCCCTTCCCGTCTCTACATAGTAAACAGATTTCGATTCTGTTTTCATTTATTTAAAAAAAAACGCTGTAAAACAAAGAAAAAAAACATTTATTGGAAATTTTGTCTCTTCCCATTTTATGTTTCCCCACGTTGGTTGCTCCTGGAATCAAAAATTACTCAAGAAGTTTTTGCACTTGTTATCAATACTCAAACAATAGAATGATAACAAAAATCAGCTTGGTTTTTGCTTGGATTTTGCTTCTTTCTTACAATTAGAAGTAATATTGTAGGAATAGCAAGGCAGTGGTGAAATATTAAGTTATTGAAAGATAATGTTAATACATGTATAAGAACTATTGTCATACACAAAGAACTTTACAGTTTGAGGTAACTTACTGTAATCTGTCGTTTGTCTTTGATGTCATTCAAAAGTAAGTGGGGTTTGGTGTTCCTTAATTCATGCCCTCCTTTAAGTTTCACCTATAACCACAATTTTTTTTTTTTTTTTTTTTTTTTTTTTTTTTTTTTTTGAAAATCACAAGTTCTTGTAATGAAATAATGAGAATAAGCAGGAGGGAATAAAATGGACATCAAAAACATGACAAGCTATCAGGAAACCATGCATAATTAAAAAGCTCAAATCACTTTTAGTAGCATGCCATTTTGTCGCTTCACCACAAACAATACTTTAATTTTACAACCAGGGTTGGGGTAATGGTAATGGGTAATTGTAATCGATTGTAATCCATTACAAAATGTTTAGTAATCGAAAGTAATCTGTAATCGATCTGATTTTCGATTACTTGTAATCGTAATTTAATCGATTACAGCTGCTGAAACCCCTGTAATTATCGATTACTTTTCGATTACATTTCAATTACATTTTTTTATTTAAAGCAATATCTGCATAGATTTTCACTTAGGTTTATGGTATCAGAAATGCATCATGTGATCTAATGCTGAATATTGTTATGCTTCAGTTCATTTCACACAAACCTGAGAGCAATTGATCTATTGCAAAATGTGTTAAGTAAAATTGTAAAAGTTGCTTCAATTGTATATCATGTATATATCTTACTATCTCTTCAGGCTTTAAATATCCAACAGCTATTTTCATCATTTTAATCCCTCTCTCTCTCTCAAAGAATCTTCCTTAAATTTGTGAAATAAATTTTAAGACTTAAAGTCTAGTCAGTAATCTCAGTATAGAACAGATCTTCTTACTGTGTGGTCATGTCTTGGACAGGTCACTATGAAATACCACCAGATTTGCCCTCAGATGGAGCAATCAAGATCAAGTGCATACATTGTAATATATTAATATCTGGCAGTTTTGCAACCACCTCAAATTTTACTACACACTTAAAAAAAATTGTGCAAATCTGTCCAATATATTTGGATAGCTGAACATAGTTTTTTCTCACAGACAAGCCCCTTGTCTGACTGTGATGTATTAACTTAAAATTTATGCATTTTAGCTCTTAACATGTTTAACAAAATAAAAGATTTCAAAGAGTGAAAAATAATAATAATCATGATGAATGTATAGAGTAGATGGTACAGCAATTCAACAATTTGTATGATTATGATGATATTAAAATTCTAAAGCAATCAATCATTTCATCAGACTTTTTGTTTTTAATTTTAGCTTCTTACTTTTAGTGATTAATAACATGATTTACAATTTAGGCTTAAGGTTAAATGTACCTGTTGACAAGATGTTTACACAAGAATATAACTGTACCCCAGGCAGTAATCCACACCTGTCAGATTATTATAATTAAACACAAATTTAAGCGTTATGAAAACAATTTATTGATTGTCAATTTCATTAAATGAACTAGTAGTAAAATTTTCATATTTTACATCTTTAAATCATAATAAGTAATTTTTTTACCAAAATTTTTTTTTATTTCCCTTTTTGTGAGAAAACATAGAAATGAACAATTATCCCACCACCAAGGATCTGAAAAGAGCAGCCAACAAAATCATGCCCAGTCTATATCAAGAAAATCATTAAATTATTGAAAAAATGAACAGAAGAAAAAAAAGATACTAATGAAGAATTAATTCACATGTTTCTCTTGAGCTTTGTCTCCTCTATCGATAGTGGAAAATGCAATGACACATTTCACAAAATGATGATAATTAAATGAAACAGTATTGCAGATACCTAACCTTTCACAAATGTACCACTTTAGGTTCAATTTTTGACAATTCAATGTACAAATGTTCATGTATCTCAGTCTTTATATGTTTTGCCATGTGTCATGTATAATATAATATGCCCTTTTAAAGAAATGTAATCGAAAGTAATCGAAAGTAATTGTCGATTACTTCTCCGAAAGTAATCGATTGTAATCGATTACATGTGAGATACATGTGTAATCGATTAATAATCGATTACACAAAAATATGCCATGTAATCTATTAATAATCGATTACATTTCAAAGTAATCGTGCCCATCCCTGTTTACAACAGAGAAATAAAAGAAAATTATTACCCCGCTCAGTAATTTTTCAGAAAATTAGAGTACAAGTATTTGGTTTTATGTATGTAACATATTTTTACTCACATTCTAATAATTTAAATGTCCATACAAGTCGTAGACAAGCTTGTTTGACTGAAATTTTACCATTCAACTTTTGCTTATAATTCCGTTTTGCATTCTTATTCATTCACTAATCATAGATATCCGGGATCCAAGACTGAAAACTCTTAAATGGTATATTAGTCAAGAAAAGAAACAAATGTGTAAACAAAAATTTTGTAAATGTATGTTATTTATTCATTTATTTCTATGAAATAATGTTTACTTGCTTGGTCACTCATACCCAATTTCAACACAAAAATTCAACAGAAACAAAAACAACGGTAGTAGAATACCGAAGGAACAAAGGAGTAGTATTTACAAAAATCGAAGTCCAAAGACATGCAAACGAGAACACAGAAAACAATGATGTAAAACAGCTACAAAGCACAGAAATAAAAAAAATTATTCAAAACCAAGGCACTCACAGTGTGAACACCTATGAAACTGAGAGTGACACCAGGTGCTCCGGAAGGGTTAGTGTGTCTTGCTCTGTTAACAGCACCGTCACGCTGTAAGTGAGTCAATCTAGGAAAAAGTCAAAACATACATTCACAAATAATATGTACATGATAAGTTCTATATAAATGTGCTTTATACTGCTGTAATGGTACAAAAAGCAAGAGCCGCCATGAAAACCACGGGAAGAAACACCCCACAAGGTAGCAAAAACTATGATGAACCTGTGTGGTTATGTGAAAGAAAAAAGAAAAAATGTTAATAGTTCAAATAGAGTCTCCGCAGCGAAGTAGGGAAACATTGATTCTGATTTGTCTTTCCTTCTTTCTTCTTGTCCTAAGTCAACTGCTTTGAGGCAGGTAGCAAGAACCGTTGAAACTACAGCTTTGAAAATTTTAAGGATGCTAGACCCGTATACCTTGTGGGAAAGTGACATTTGGTACGAAACCGAAGGAGACATCATCAACAATCACAAATCTGTCTCGTCTTCCAAATAAGTGTAAGTAACCTTCCTTCAATTTATTGGATACCAAAGCTGTCCTTACAAGGAAAGGTATATTGTTTGATCATCCAAATGCAATACAACCCCCATGTCAAAGCTCTGAACTTCGTTACTTACAGCAGTCAAAGATGGACTGGGGAAATACTGTGAAAAACTTACTCGACGAGCGAGATCTGAATCAGATGTGGATTTTTAAAAACCTCAAAGGAATTATTAGAATATCTATCTTCATTAGATTAATTTTTGCTAAAGTATTAAAACCTTTGATTTTTTTCTACACTTTACACCACTCTGCTATATGACAAATTGATTAAAATACTCCGCGATTTCATTCATCAGTCTTTCTGCTCCAAAAAAAAAAAAAGATGAAAAAAGGTACTCATATCTAATATTGGGTAAAGAAAACACATATTGTGTCATATAACAAATTGATTCCAACAAAAAGTGCACTGAGGAGGGTGTGTTTTCCATGCTGGAATTGTTTTTGACAATATATTTGTTTCATTCGGAGGCCGACATACTAGTAGATAGATAATCGGGATACCACTGGTTAGTAATTGTGCGCCACTTTTGGCAATTTTTTTATATTCATATGAAGCCAGGTTCATACAAGGGCTATTGCAGAAGAAAGAAGGAATCTAACCAGATCTTTAATTTATCAAAAATGAAAATCAAATTACTTTTAATATATGTACAACTGACCTATAAAAAACAAACCAAAAATCCACGTTTTAAAATCTGTAGGAGATTTACTCCGGGCAAATAGTTAACACTGTTATTTATACCTTATGACAAATATTTTATAAATGATAGTCCCACAACTTTTTTTTTTGGGGGGGGGGGGCTAAAAAAATCATACTATTCATTAAAAAAAATTAAAGGTTCGCCCAGTGTCTTGTCTGCTTACTCCATTGTCATTATAATTTGTTTGGCCCTCCATCTTAGTTTTGCCCTTAGCTATATTTGATATTACTGATTATTAGGATTTCTTTTGGTTTTCTGCATTTTAAACATTTTAGGAAATTATGGATTTCCTTTTTGGGTTTTAATGCTGCTGATGAGGAATTAATTTCCGAAATGGCCATACAGCTCATTAAAATTAATGCAGTTGGAGTTTATATACTAGTATACGTGTTATGGTCTCAAGTTCATTTACTCCATATCCTTTCGTAAATTATTAATACAGGAGTTTGTCTTTTATTGCAGTGTGGAGTTGTTAAAACAATTCCCTTTGTAGAGATGTATGCTCTTTATATTATTTTTCTTAGATATGGTGTACTTGTAAATGAGATAATATCTCATGTGTACACTTAGTTAAATAACCATTATCTAAATTTATGTAAACTTTCAAAAATAAGGATTAACTCCTACCATCGTAGTTTTGTCCTAAGCTATATTTGATATTACTGATAATTCGGATTTCTTTTGGTTTTCTGCATTTTAAACATTTTCTGAAATTATGGATTTCCTTTGTTTGGGTTCTAGTGCTGCTGATGAGGAATTAATTTCCGAAATGGCCATACAGCTCATTAGAATTAATGCAGTTGGATTTACAGATGTGTGATGGTCTCATGTTCATTTACTCCATATCCTTTCGTAAAAAATTAAGAGGTGGATGCAGAATTCCAAGAAATAATAGGTCTTTTAAAATTTTCAGAAATTTACCAAAAATATAATCATTTTTTAATATAACCATTAAAAATATTTTTTTTACCAAATTCACCCATGAAGCATGGTTGCTAACACGATTTTCCAAAAATTGCCTCTCTTTGCGGCGAGAATCCTTCACCCATCATTCAAAATTACGTATTGTCTTTTTCTCTACTTCTTGAATTTTATTCGTATGTGTATTATACTATAGGAAAATAGGACAGGTTAAGTGGAGGTTTGGGTACCCATAAACCGGTTCAAGCCTACCGCTGCCTTTTGCTAGAGTTGGTACCAAGTCTGGCTGTCCCGAGTTCCTATTGTTGTTTACGTTTGTCTTTTTTTTATATTTGTGTTTTTCATGTGTTTTTCACTGGTAATTTGTAGCATGTAACTAAAATTTCCAGCCATTGTAAATGTTTCCTGTTATTCCCCTTCTTTTATTGAAGAGTTGCCGGAAATTTATCAAAATTCTAATAAAACGTTTTTGAAATCAAATCTTTTAAAATATAAGTTTTGGCTATAATTCATCCACTTAACATTTTATTATATCTCTAACTTGAATTTAAATTTACATTTAATATCTTGTTGGGAATTCTTCTTAGCAACCATGCCTTTATTATGAGTTTTAGTCAAAACAAAATTCTCAATGATAAGATTAGACAAAAACAATTCCAATGTCTTGCCATGAGGGTTCTGTGTTAAATTATGTTTCCACTGATGGCCATTTTGAATAAGGTATTAACATAAATATCACAAACTACAAAGGAAACCACCATGTGACTATTATGATAAAATTTGGTTAATATTTGGCCGAGCTATTTCAGAGAAGATAGTTGAATGAAATATTTTTATGAACAACGGATGATGTAATGATAATAGTTCAGCTTGACCAAAAGCAAGGTCAGCTATGGATTGAAATTTTAAGGGAATCTGATGATGTTTTGATTGAAGAAATATGTCTATTATATAGTAACCCCAGCACAAATAATTTAGATGGACATGTGGAATTGGTTGATTTTTCAATCCCATCACGATTTTACACACCATAAACTACAACTGTATTTTTCGAAAGGATACGGAGTAAATGAACATGAGACCATAACGCATATGTTAACCTTTAATGAGATGTATGGCCATTTCGGAAAATAATCTCTCACCAGCATTACTAGAACCCAAACACAGGAAATCCATAATTTGAAAAATGTTTAAAATGCATAAAACCAAACGAAATCCGAATAATCAGTAATAACAAATAGAGCTAAGGAGAAAACTACAAGGGAGGGAGTTAAACCTTAGGTTTTAGAATTTACATAAATTTAGATAATAGTAATTGAACAAAGGGTACACATGAGATATAATCTCATATATGTTAAACTCTAATTTTGAAAAAAAAAGTCAGGATTTCACCTTGCTGACCCGTAAACCGACTATATTGAAACTTGTAATATCTAAATTAAAATAAAAACTGTTTAAAACTAAGAAGATAACTCCCTCGAGCATAGCTTTTATATTAAGATCCTTTTGGTTTTTGCTCTCTATCAGCTTTTACTTGTTTTTCGGTAAACGGACTTCCAAATGTTTGGTTTGATCTGCACCGATGAGACATAAGTTGTCGAAATGCGCATATGCAGAATAAATCTAACAGTAACTTCGGTATTTTGTTATTTGATCTCTGGAATTTTTAAGAACTCAAAAGCATATTCAAGATGAACCTGATTCATAAAATGGTAGATTAATATAAATTTGAGAAAGTATCATGCTTTCACCAATATAGAATTATGCTAACTAAACATATCTAAATAGGACGTTGCTCAATACAGATAAAAAAACTTATATGCCACGTCGAAACAAAAGACCATATCCAACTTATGATATTAGATCCTATTAGGGTTTACCAGACTTCTTTTCAATACTTTACAGTATGGAAAACGTCACGTCATAGAGCCTAAAACGTCAAGTTTGTCACATGGAGCGGACACGCTTGTGACGTGTATATATAGGTAGGGCGGACAACAACGACTGGTGAATCTGAATACCAGAACTCGGATATGGTGTATTTCTTGAAATTAATCTAAAGGGCAGGTGAAAGAACCGATGGATGGATTTAAGAGGTTTTGTTATACTGCAACAGCCTCAAAATATTTACAACCATTTAATTTTGGATGGATGGACGAACAGACTAATGTAAATACTGAAAGACTGACTTGAAATTTCAGTACATCATGTAATCATATAAATTATGGGTCGACAATAACATGCTGTTTGTTAAATGAACCAGCTGTTTACCTATCACAGGCGGTTTTTCAAAATTATTTCACAATTCTGAATTTTATGCTGTTTTCAGTCTAGTTTATCTCACGTCTAATGGGGGTAATAACAAAATGTCAAAAGCCAAGGTCAATGAGACAAAAAGACAAATCAGATGGAAACCACCGGAAAAATTGTCGGCTGCAATGGTCCTGACTAGGTACAGGCATTTCAAAAGAAATTGTGGTTTAAATAAATAGTTTTTATGGTGCGCTAAACCCTCTCTTCCATTGCAGCAGTATTGCGTGTGTTTACTTGAATATTTTTGTGTTAGTCGTATCAAATACTAATAATTGTACAAAAATACGATACAATCAGTTTATTTTCAAAACCACGTTATATTTCTTTACAATATCAACTTGAAGTAGGTTGAGATGGAAGGACTAATTTACACAATAACTTAATTTGCATGGATGGAGGTAATAAATTATTTGAACAATTCTTTTATTTTTTTAGTTTAAATGAAACCTTTCGCAATGTTATTAAAGTAAGTACTCTAGCATGCTAGATAATTATTAACAATGGTCACTTTTTGTCCCTAGATTCGGCATAATCTGCAAACACAGATGAAGACAGTGTTTGTGTATAAGGTTTCGTCGTTGATGATAATTAATCTTGAATCAAAACTTTTTTTTCACAATTAAATAAATAATATATAACTTCCATTTTTTTACAATATTGTTATCGCGTTGTTTTCATAGGACACAAACATTTTACCGCCATTCGGTATCAAAGCAATTGGTTTCCTAAAGTTCGGATCTTCGGGTAACATGATATCTATTAAGTTAGCTTCTGATGAAACCCGGTGAACATTGTTTGAATGAAAACCACACACGTACACGTCTCCCTTTGGATCTACAGCTACACCCCTCGGAAGCTTCAAATTTTTATGCGAATATTGAAAAATAGGAAGACCATCTAGACCGACGCAGTAAAGGCTGCCTCTCTCTGAAGAATCCGTGTAATAAATTCGACTGTCGTCTTCAGCTGCAGCTGAAACATATTTAACATTGACTCCTTTTGTTTCAATGTGCTTCCCACGCATTAACTTATGATCCTCTGTTATGTCCCAGACATCCAGCTTTGTTTTGGCAGCCACAATCAGCTTCGTTCCAATGCAAGCTAACCCATATCCCCGATCTTCACCAGTCTTGTAGTAATGCTTCAGTTGTTTTTCTAAAGAAATATTTCCAATTTCAATCAGCTGAATTTGCTTGTCGTTCGGGAATGTTATGGCCACGACGTCATGCTTACGCTTTTGTGGAAGTAAAGCAACATCGAATGGATTTCCAGGAAGTGGAAAGGTCAGGGTTGGATCCCGTTTTCCATACTCGGTGTAGGATCTAAGTTCCTTCCCCCTGTTATCAACAAGAAATAAGTTATCGTGTAATCCAATTCCTCCAGAAATGAAACTACATTGAAACTTCAATGCCAAGAATGTGTTTCTTCTTTCTCTTTCTATAATAGTACTATGAGTAGTACTAAGTACGCTTTTCTTGCTTTCGTCTTGGCCTTCAATTTGCGGCTTCGTTTGTCTAATTTTGACCTCACCTAGCTGCGTGACATTAGCAGCCACATCTGTTGGAACAATGTCAATAACTGTTTTGTGTAGCATTGACTTTTTGTGATAGATATGTTCATCTAGAATTCTTACTTGTTCTATTAACTTTTCAATTTGATGGTAGGCTTGCGCTTCAGTAACCGATTTCCCCACAGCTTCAGCAAGAACTTTATAGTGATTTAGAGTAGCTTCCTTTTCTTTGAAATTTTTTATGTCTTTTTGTAGGTCATCTAACTCCGCTGCGTGCTTTTTAGAAAGTTCATCTTTCAAATTAACCTCCAAACTGTCTAAATGTTTGTTTATGACGTCACGCAGAGTCTTAATGGCTGCTTCTTTCTGTGCTTTTTGGTCGTTTAAGTCTTTTATGTTTTGCTCTCTGTTTTTTATTATGTTATCTACTTCAGTTTTCATTTTATCTACCCCGGTTACACCATAGGTATTTTTCATCGCATCCACTGCATACTTTATATCTGCAACTCGACATTCATTGTGAGTCAAAGTACGGCATTCGGCACAGCAGAGTTTCTTATGATCCATACAATACTTTTCCAGAATCTTGTTGTCATGCTTAGGTTTATCACAAAACGCTGGCGGATAGACTTTTGACGGATTCCTTTCGATTTCAACAATAGAACTGACGTTATGAGTGTCACGTGGTGTCATGGCGTTATGTCGGATAGCATGCTCCTCACACATTGCCTCAGCACAATATGAACACCATGATACTGCATCTGACTTCTTATTATTTATCTGACAAGTTTTACAAGATTTGTTCTTCATGACGTCTTGAACCATCAGTGCAGATATAAAATGATCCGTTGGAAGCTTCTGAACCAGGCTATTGACATCTTTTGACCTGGCGTCTGGAAGTGGTGCCGTACAAACTGGACATCTCAGCTGAGCTGTGGAATCTACTTTCAGAGCTGAATTTAGATTCTTTATGATACATTCTTCACAAAAGGAATGTAGGCACGGCAATTGTTTTGGTGCTGTATAGTTTCTAGAGCAAATAACGCATTTTGTTAAATCCACTGCGGATCCTTGTTTGGATCGCCCACTATCGGTTGTTGCTGTTGTAGCTCTTGTAATATCTGCCATGTTAAGTAAAAACTAACTCAAAATCACCATTTCACACAGATTGTACTTTGGTACGTATGTTGTCTTTAAGAATGATAATGCGTATTATCCCATTTATACCATTTAAACCAATATTAGATCTTGATCAAGATTCTTTATATTTTGAGGGGTCATTATTGGGGATATTGAAACTTGCCATTATCGTGTTTTCTTTTGGAAATTGTTTTCAATTATGATGTTCACACTGATTGCATAAGTTAGCCTCGATCTTTACATAAGTGCACTAACTTTTGTGCTAGTTTGATTTCATCATAAACTTCATCTCCCAATATGCCTCTGTAGTATCTGGATGACAAAGATTTTAACTCGACGATAACATTTAAATTGTTTAAATTTGAACAATAAATATCAAATTATTTCTATTGTTTATAAAATATATAATTAATACCAGTAAAGTACAGGTGTATATATGTATATGATGGAGTGTATATATGTATATGATGGAGAGATACGGCAACTTTAGTCAAAATTCACACAATAGGACAATCTAATGTAATATGATATTTATAAAGGTTTATAACCCTTACATAAATCCGAACACAGTCAAATCTTTACTGATTAATTGGATTATTTCAAATTTTGTTTGATTCTAAATGATATTTAGCTCACCTGACCCAAAATATAATCGCCACCCTTAGCGCAGTACAGATTTTTAACATGTTTGAAGCTAGTCATTTGTACTATTGTTATGTCATTTACTAACAAAAACTATTCACTGTAACTTCGGTATTTTGTTATTATATACAAATGTTACTAATAGTCTTCCGATCTGATATAGAAATGACTACAAGAACATAATTTTTATTTCATCTTTAACATAACTATTCATGAATGATGACTTGAATGTCACATATAAAGATTTATGTTTTAAGACTAGTCACCACCCATTATTAATGGTTGGATATTTAATTTGAAATAAAACTTTTAAATGTTGAATACATAAATAATGAGGAAAACTTGTTTTCCAAAAATCAGTTATCTTTTATTTCAGCACAATGTTTTCTGTTAATTTTTGTCTTTTTCGGCTTGCTCTTTTATTCTGATCCGCTTTAAGGTAATAGTTACCGACATTTTTATCTTCCAGTTTGAATCAGTATATATCCCTTAAATGCTGAACTGAACTTGAACTTTTATTTCTCATAGTAAATACATAGTCATCAAGATACAATAAATATAAACAATACAAGTAATACAATGCATGTATGACCGTATCATTTTGCCCTTCCGTAAATTGAAATAGATTTTATATTTTAATTTAAGTTTAATTAATATTTTGTTCATTTCATTTTTCTAAACAATAAGTTTTGAAAATAATTATTGATTAGATGTTTATTTCATTCGTGTTTTGTCGATTTCATTTATTTATTTCATTTTAATAGACAAATCCTCGATTTCACTTTGTTACATGTATTGTACACAAGTATTGTTTATTTTTGTTAAACCGTAAATATCTTTCGGATAAAATGTTTCAAAAGTTATGTCACAAAGACTTTTATTTAATTCGTTCAATTATCACTTATTGTTAATCTGTCAAACCAAAACGGACAATGTTTTAATAACGATTTTTCTTAAGTAACGGATTATCCGACTTTAAGTCAAATTACACTTTTTGGATAAAACTGTAAAAAGTCATTTTATTGGATAACTTAAGTTTCGTTCTTTCCTGTCAATCAATTTCTAATCTTTATTGTAATTTTTATGAAATATATTATTGTTAGTTTTTTGTTGACTGTTGAAATATACAGATGTGAAATAAAATATGGAAACTTTATTCAGC
>MJUU01024006.1:0-46545 GCA_002080025.1 Modiolus philippinarum
ACATATATGGTCTATTTGGCCATTGTGTTTACTTACTCGGCACATTACCGATCCAGATCCCAGACTATCCTCACACTGCGAATCAGCGTCAGGAGTCAGACTGGTATTAGTTGCTGATGTAGTAGTAATACTATTTGATAAAGGACTTGATGTTTCTTGTTCTGTCGTAGTAGTAGTCATAACTGTACTGGTGGTTGTAGTAGTCGAAGGATTGCACGACGCGCAACAGGCAATAGGAACATTTGGACAATTGTTTGGAGCATTTGCTACCATATCTGCGCATGTCCAGCCGTTTGTGAATATAGGTCCTAATTGGTCTCCGTACAGGCATGTTTCTACAATCATAAGTATAGAATTTGCAATTAATTTTATTTCGACAAATATCTCCTTCGACAACTTTTGTTTCGTCGGAAAAAACAAATTGAAGTAAAAAATTTAAAAAAAAACATAATGAAAGAGCTAATATAAAACAATGGTATAAAGGACCAAAATGGAACTCTCTAAATGAACTTTAGAGAGAGCATTGCTCGAAGAAGAGCTCCATAGATAGATTTATTAAATTTGTGGATTATTCAAATGATGGTTTCCGTCATAGCACCGAAGTACCGCGGGTTTGACACGCTCTGGGTGTATCCCACATAGATGCATTGATCCAGTGCTAATTAAAACACATGTTGTTTCAACAATAATAACAATATCTACTGGTTTCTAATTTTAATTGTTAAAATTATGATCTTTAAAGAGGACAGGACACTTTATTTTTAACCACTAGGTTGATAACTATGTCGTCGGAGTACAGTAGTAAGTACTTCGCTGCTAAACTAGCAATATCATAATCTGTGAAGGAGTATTTCTTTCTTGCAAACTTCTGACCTGACCTGATTTTATTTTTTCTTTTAGATCCTGCGAATCATTTGTTCTCTATCAGGTTGTATACGTCTTTTAGTTTATGATCTTCCAAGTGTTTTGATTTATTCTGCACCGAAGTGACTTAAATTGTCGATATGGCCATATGCCGGAACTAAATCATAGTAACTTCTGAACTGAGTTATCTTCTACGAAATCACCAGAACACTAAGGACACTACACACCGACAAAACTCAAGAACACAACAAATACAACACTCAAAATTAAAGCAGTAACTGTGTGAACTCAAAAAAAGAAAAAAAAAGAAAGTGACAGCAGGTCAAAGTTTCAGTGGTTAAATCCACGGTTAAGTAAAAAACTGCAATAGGGCCTGTAAGTCTCGTACAAGTTTGGAACTTCCGAGGTCAAATATTGTAAAAGATCTATGACGTTTCAAACAAAAATATGAACGTCATAATCCACAGACGTCAAATTTTGACGGGAAGCATTTTCGAATTGCCTGTTTATCGTGGATTCTCGTGAGTCACATGACGAGACTTACAGACCCTATATAAAAACCGAAAAGACGTGAATGTAGCTGAAAATGTCTCTGTTTTCATTTATGAAACCGACATTTCATATCTAAGATGTCGTGGCAGGTACTAAAGGGAACAAAGTAACAAAAATTTCAAATATCCACGACTTAAGGGGGTAGACCTGGGGTAGGAGGAGATAACTCCGTTTTTCACTTTTTATTACTTACATGAAATAATAGAATCATTGCAATAGGTATAATTTTAAATTGTAATTTTTTTTCCAAACAGCAAATAAATATTCACTTTGTCATGAAAACAAATATCTCACATCCAGTTAGTTAAAATGAGTGAATTTTACTCTACATTTTTGCAATGCTGTCCAAAGATAATGAAAATATGTAAAAGTCGGATTTCTTCCAAGGGAGGTAATTTACCGGGATTTTTACCCACTTTATTCTAAGTTAAGACAAAATAGAACGATAGAATTTTCTCAAATTTTAATATATCTTACATATACTATACGAATGGTAAATTAGATACTAAAATTTATGATAAAAGGGATGATTATTCTTTTCCCATAGTTAATTATCCATTTCTGGATGGCGATGTTCCATTAGCGCCATCATATGGTGTTTACATATCTCAACTTGTTCGATTTGCTCGAGTATGTAATAACGTTTGCGATTTTAATGAACGGAATCTTTTCATAACTGAAAAACTATTACATCAGGGTTTTCGTTATCACAAACTAGTTAAAACCTTTACTAAATTTTATCATCGATATAAAGACTAAGTTCATAAATACAATGCAACCTGTAAACATCTAATCAAGGCTGGTATTTCACATCCCTTATTTTACGGTAATGTTTTACATAAGAGTAAAAAATACTTAAACTCGCCTAACAAACCTATAAAACCTTTAAATCGTCTAATTCATAAGGTTATGATTACGGTATTGTCGTCAAGTCATTACGTATGGTCTTCTTTGGTATTAACATTGATTTTTTGATAGGGTCTTTGCAATTTAACTAAACACATTCTAAATTTCTAAAATCTGTATTGCATGGACACGGGTTATGTATTCCGGTATATACATGAAATCATTATTCTAAACTCCTCACAGGAGGGGATCTGGTGGAGGCTGTATACTGAGGGTACATAACTTACTTTGTCAGTTGGTGATGGGTCTGGAGCTGGCATGTCAGTTAACTGTTAGTAGTCTCTTGTGATTTAATGTTTTTGTCCGTATATTTAGTTCTTTCAGTTTCATTTTTTACCATTGACTCAGTCCTGTTGCCAACTGAATTTTACTGTCACGATTGTTTTTTGATTTATCATATTGGCTGTAGGGGGAAGGTTTGGATCCAATAAAACTAGTTTAACCCCCGCCGCAGCAGGTTTGCGCCTGTCCTAAGTCAGGAAGTTACTAAGCCTTTGTGTGTCTTGTGCTTTTTCTAGTAAGTTTACTTTATGTCTATAGGAGTCTAGGATGATGTTTATTATGGACTTGATTGCACTTTGTTCAGGGGCCGATTCCGACCTGCCGTTGGGTGTGGAGTTTTCTCACCGATCATTGAAGATCTTATGGTGGCTTTGAGTTGTTATTACTCCCATTTGGGTCGTTGTCTCTTTGACACATTCCCCGTTTCCCTTCTTTTTTCTAGTATTCTTTCTATTCTCAGTTTTTTGTGAAAATTAAACGACAGAATTTTTCACAAGAAGTTTTTTAAAGTGATCAAAATAGATTAAAAAATTCAGCCTATACTGTTCAGAACACCCATGTACTTCAGTTCAAACTAGTTAGATTTCACACGTGTCTAAACTACAGAATTTTGCATTTGAAATAATTTTAAATCAAATACAAATTTAATTAGAGCCAATTTTATTCACCACAAACAAGTCCTAAACGGACCAAATAATATGAAGAAACGGGGTATCTTTGATGACCACTAGACAAAAAACGGGGCTATAAAAATTGTTGAAAATTGCTTAAAGTCGACATAAACATGTGTAGTTTTAATACTGAAAATATCAAAAAAATTAAACGAGTGGAAAATTCTAGGCTTCCCCAGGTCTACCCCCTTAATAGATCCTGTGGTAGTTCTTTTGATCTTAAGCTCTATTGTAGCGAATACACTGTCAAATATACACCCAGTACGCTCGAGAGGGAGATAAACTGCCTTTGAAAAAGATAGTTGCAGTCAAAATCACAACGTTTGTCACATAGCCTTTAGATTTCAGACGTCCATATTCATCAATGTATAGCAAAAGGTCAAGGTATGGAGCAGAATTTGGTGTGTTGGCCAAGATATATAGGGTAGATTCGAAGTATGCTTTCAATCTTAAATTATTCACAGAATGTACATCGTCAATTAACCTGAAGCTGAAATTAAAAGACTTGGATACTTGTTATTTTTTCTTCGTCTTGAGTCCCTCTAAACGTTTTGCTTCATACAAATGAAGGAAACGGTCAACTTTAAGCGGCACATAATATACAAATATGAATCCCTTTGGTTTGCTAAAAACGCGATCTCCTGATTCACCGAAAATGTTACCGGTAAAAAATGTAAGGAATGTTTTTCATCATTTTCACTGTATATCCTGTTTGGACTCAGTATATAGTACTTACATAATATGTTTCATCGTTTCTTATAAAAGAAGGAATACCATCGTTTGCCATTTTTAGGCGTAGTCTTCTTGTTGTATATGATTGGCAAATTTTTTTTACATTGAACTGTAAATGACGCATGCTGTTTAGTACTTATAATTATTCACCAATGCTCTTGTGGTGTAGAAATGCAACTAAAGTATAGCTACAATCCCGTATAGCGGGTTATTTTCACGATTGCCAAATGTCGCGATTCATTCCTAGAAGTCCCTATGGGTATTAAGTTTTAGTGGTCATCAATTTTCGCGAATGAAAAAATTGTGTAAGAGTAAGACATGTGTTAAGATATAGTACCGTTAATACTTCGAATCTTTATTCTCGCGCTTACAGAAACCCCTCGAATAGAGCGAGGATTAGAACCATGCCAAAACTACCCGCTATACGGTATCATAATTCGTGGGTTATGTAACATATTCTATGGCCGTCACCATAGCATCATTGAAAGATATGACGTGTCAGTATCCCAAATGAAAGTGGACATTTTCAGCTAGATTCACGTCTTCCCGGATTTGACTACCGACTTTGACATTTTCCCGGATTGAATCACTCACAGTGTGACGGGTGCTGTTAACAGATCAGGACATGCTTACCCTTCCGGAGCACCTGATGTCACTCTCAGTTTCACTGGAGTTCACACTGTGAGTGCCTTTGTTCTGAATGTTGTGGTTTCTGGTTCTGTGCTTTGTGTCTGTCTGGCGTCATTGTTTTTGTGTCTAACGTCATTGTTTTCTGTGTTCTCGTTTTTGCCCTGTCTTTGGACTTCGATTTTTGTGAATATCACCCCTTTGTTCCTTCGGTATTCTACTGCCGTTGTTTTATTGTAAACATGATATCATAACCAACAATTTATCTCGTCAAGTAATAATCATATTGTTGCATACTTGACTGAGAATGAGATGTATAGTCACTTGTCACATCAATTTTGTTGAAAACTTAGGAGTACGTCCCTCATACAAAGCTCAGTCCTTAGCTGATTTTGACTTAACTTTTAGATCAAACTGGTTATTTGTTCTCTATGAGTTTTTAAACACCTTTGGATTTATGGTTTTCCAAACATTAAGATTTTATCTGCACTGAAGACATAAGTTGTCGAAATGCACAAATGCAGAAATAAATTCACAGTAACTTCGGTATTTAGTTATTTGTCGTGCTTTGTGTTGTATAAACTTGACAGTTTTTTAAGTATTCAATATTATATCAATCGAACTTGTCAGTTAATGTTTCCTTGTCTTCAAAGATAGCTATACTTCATCAATCATCAATCAAACTTACCATCACCTGTCGGTGCACTCGAATCGGCTGTACATACTCCTGACATACACCACTGAAAGTATTAGAGGCGTACAAGTAATTGAAAATTATAATTGGAAATGCATGTCCATCCATAATAAAGAATTAAACGAAAGCAATCATCAATAAAGTAATTACGCTTGGGAGTTTCATTGACTGAACCACATATTTCTCGAGGTAAAACTAACTAATCGTCGAGACAAAAAACACAGTAATATTTCATTTTTATCTCAAACTAAAATACAGTTGTTCTGTAGCCCTTTTAGCAACATTTAGCAACATTACTCATATTTCTTGTTCTAAATTAATCCACATTCTTTCTTATTAGCTATTGTGCTTTATTACCGATGCATTGTGAAATATCCACTGGTGGTAGCAATGCATGCTCAGTTTATAAAACATCGAATGTTTTTCAGGAAAAAATAATTGCATTATGCTGGTCGAGGTTAAAAAAAGTTCCACTGTGATTTTGTGAATTTTTTAATGACAGTCCAAAATCCTACTTTAAAAATTGTAAAATTTATATTTTGAATGAAAAACTCCTCTGTAACAGATCATTTTGAATTGAATCGATTAAGAAAACCTAGTCCTTGACTACATTTTTTTATTCATATCTCAAAGAAGATCAATAATGAACATCACCGGTCTTGATTGTGAATGCTGTATGAAACAAATTAAATGTCAGGAGCATTTTAAGGATATTCGCTGGTTAATTTCAAAACGATTAAATATTAATGTATTTACAATTAAGATAATGACGTTTTCTGAGAAAGAAGCTTTCTTAAGAGACGTGGTTTTATATTTTTATCTTTACTAGAAACAGGTTGCCTTCTTTAATGACAAGCAGGTAATTCAGTAGCACTATATTAGGTTAACACTCTCATCTTTAACTAACAATCGTAGGTCTACTAACTGTTCTCATGAATAATACTAGAGCTCATGGTATAACAAATTTGTCACAAACATCGAACATTTTTTACCCGTTGAATCTTTATTGAAAACTTCTAAAATCTTCATTGCTCTTAATACTAATAAATTCGTACAAATATTTGATGAGGTAAAAGAAAAATTAGAAGCTTTCTTTTTGGAATTTATCCACAAGTCATTATTTTAAGTCTAAAGTGCTTGATGTTAAAAAGAAGTCATAGTGTATAACATCGAAATGAGTCGATATCCAGAAATACTAAGCAACTGGTAGTATTTAGTAAGGCGATACAGTAAACAGTTTTGTTTATAATTTTGTTACCTTCTGATTCCCACATAATGTCCCATCCGCTGCTGAAGCTGACTGACAAATTGTGGTATTTGTAGGCTTGGCACACCACAGTGTTGAACATATCGATGTAAAATCACCACCATATTGTCCCTAAAATTAAACAATTTTGGACATTAAACAGTCTTTAAAAAAATGCTTCAAAAGATAAAATAATTGTAAGTTTAACTGATATCATATTTTTGGGGAATCCTGGTAGACTGATTGTTTCAGCTTGTAATTGTCCTACAGAGCACATTGCTAGGTTTTCTTGATGAGGTTTTATTCTAACCGTGGAGAATTAACCAACACACACCAAGGACACCAAACATGTTGTAAACATTCCCATCTTTTTCAGCCACAAAATTCAGTCGAAGTTACTGTCATCTACACTAATATCCTCAACGATGATGCTTGATTAGCTTTCATACATTTGTCTTAGAGAATAAACAAAATGCTTATGTAAAAGCAGACATCCTTGAACTTGTCCTGATCTTCAACACTCGTGAATATAAGTCAGTCTGGTGGCGTTGTGATTGAACTCGATATTGGTACTAGCTTTGCCTGTCTTTTGGTTGTCTACCTTGAGGGAAAAATTTCCGCTAAATATATGAGTCCTATTCCAGAACTTTATAAAAGATACATAGATGATGCTTCTTTGTGTCCTTTGACAATGAAGATGAGATTAAGTCTTTTATTACCTATGATTCCATAATCTTCCTACAACACTTTCAATATTGCCAAAGATAGTGTTTCTTTTCTTGACAGTGGTTTTAAAAAAAATGTGCACATTACCTATTCATTGTTCAAAAAACGGACAGACGGCAACTATTACTCAATTACGGGTACTGTCATTATAGGTCATTCAAAGATGCTATTCCGAAGTCACGATTTTTGCGACGTTATTGTAAAAATATTATCTATAACCATTGTGTCGACGCCTCTATCGGTGGATGGATAGTCCCAAATGGTATTCATCAATCAAGTAGTCAGTACTTGGGTGCTGACCTGACAACCGATTTCATTTGGAAACATTCAATATCGATATTTTAGACAAAAAATAATGGGTATTTCCCTTACGTATAGCTCTAGCATGAACTTATTTTGGACTCTTAATTTTGATCATTTTCTTACTTGTTCTCCTTCAGTTTAACAAATGTTTCGGGTCATGGTCTCCCATTCTTTTTTATTTGATCTGCACTGAAGAGACATAAGTTGAAGAAATGGTCGTTTGCGGAAACTAAATTTACACTAACTTCAGTATTTTGTTATTTGTAGTGACTATCGGGATTCCAAGACTGACTGTAACAATGAAATCCTATTTAGTTAGGAGTTATCAAGCTTTGGTTTCAGTTATCCATAGTGACCACATCTGAAGTTATGCAGAAGAGGATGAGAAAAACCGTCAACCATGTGTCCGTTGCTCCTTGTATACCAACCTTATAACGATTCTATCAAAACATTTTCCCAAGGACGAACAAGTGTGCAGTTTGCCAGGATTCTCTTCCTATTGCGGCCTTCTGAAAAGGGATGAGTCTAAAACAGCAATTTGTTGCTTTCCAAGAGTGTTACTCTTCTAACTCCTTGTCGATACAAGGTAATACGTCCGTTTTCCGCAGATAATTACTTAAATTAACTGTGCAGTTTTTATGTACAAGGTAGCACGAATTACATTAAATGTATGATAAGTATATTGATATTTCATGTTCGTCATGTTTAGACCATAGTTTTTTGAAAAAGGATTCGACTTTTCTACCTGGTCAAAAAGTGTGAATGGTTACGGTTTTGAAGTTGATCTGTGCTTGAGTTTTTTGGGGTTTTTTTTTTCTCTAAATTCTAATGTTTATACCTGTCGTACAAGCTTATCTACCCTTATTATTAAAAAATATGAGAATACTTACACGGCACATAAAAGATCCAATACCGACGGAATTTTCACACTGTTTGTCAATATCAGATACTTGATTAGTAGCAGTAGTTGTTGATACGTATGTTGTTGTTTCATTAGACCCGGATGTCACTGAAATGGGACTGTCAGTTGATGTTCCGGATGTAGATGTCGTTGTGTTATCAAACGTACATGGAGGTGTGGTTGGAGGCGGTGTTATGTATGGAGCACAAGCATTACAACATTTCACAGGAACAATTGGACAGTTGTTAGAGTATGAGCTGCCGATATCAGTACAAGTCCATGGCTGGTTAGAAAATATCTGTCCTTGTTTATCTCCATACAAACAAGCACCTGTTTAAATGAAAACAGTATTTAGAAGGGTACGTAGTGGATAGTTCTTTCTTTGTAAATATTAAGGCTTTGTTCTTAAATGTATTTGTTAGTTTATATCTTCGCAGAATATTCGTGTTTCGTAATTTTGCAATTGATATTTTTAGGATTTCTGCATTACCTGATCAAAACCAACAGAAGCAGAATATGTGTTTTATTTTCCAACTTGATTAACTTTCTGCTTCATTTTTACTTATAGTACAAGCATTATATTTCTTGATTAATTAGGGTAAAAAGTTTTTCAAACTTTCATATTTAATTAAATTCAAATTGCTGATTAGTACACAGAAAAGTATGTGGTCGTCATCCTACCTGTAGGACAAAGTAGTATGTCGTGTGAATTATAAATGGCAACTATGTATCAGTGAGATGAAATCGATCTCTGTGGGCCTCGCTACAAGAATGTGACCTAAAGTCAAAGGTCACCAACCATGGTACACGGCATGTCACATTATAGTCATCTATCCGCATGCAATATATTAGCAACCTACCACTAATGACAAAAAACTTCAAGTCCGGACTCAATTTTGGCATTGAAAAAGCCAGATTGTGACCCCAGGCCAAAACTCAAGGACAAGAGTCATCAACAATGATCAGGTGATCTAATCACGTGCCAAACACTAAAAGGCTATCGCAAAATCCGGAGACGACTTTTCATTGAAAAAACATTGAAGTGACAGTGAGGTCAAAGTTCAAGGGTCACCAACGATCCGTCGAAGTGAGGTGATCTATCAACTAACTATCGTAAGCCTAACTTGAAAAACTTAAGTTCTCACTCTCTTGAAAAGAGAGAAGTTATAGTCCAGGCACTACCTTATCATTGAAAAGCTCAGTATATGACCATGAATTCAACGGGTAACGTCTAAGGTTACCAATCATGCTGCGCGGCATGATCTATCAAAAGCTTATCTCAAAAGGGAGAACAGTTATAGTCAAGACACAACTTTGTAATTGAAAAAGCATTAATGTGACCCCGAGATCAAAGGTCAAGGTCAATAATAACTATGGTCTTCGACACGTCAACTTAGGACGGTCAATACACATGCCAGACACCATTCGCCTCTCTTAAAAGATTGGAAAATCATAGCCCGTACACGATTGGTTCGGACGGACAGACTGATTACTGTAGGGCGTCCGCCACATTTTGAAAAGGATCCCTAACTAACAGGATAATGTCGTGCAATATTCTGAAAAAATAATTAAATACCCAAATTATTGTAAATTTTATTTCTGTAGATGCCAATTTGTGTCTTCATTTACGATAGCTAGTGACTGAAAGATGTGATGTTTTGATATTTCTAGTATTTTAAGTACTTATTATAAGAGCTATTTCCCGAGCAAAGACCTATGTAGATTTGAATCCAATTCTCCACAAAAGGGCAATATTAAGACATTATCAAATGCATTTTATCCATAGACATTAACGGAAAATACAATACTGTCTCATTTTCAGTAGTAATCACTTTAATGTTAAAACAGTAACTTTAGTATTTTGTTATTTGGTCAATAATAGAAATACGTAGAATACGTTTTGCTTTATAACATTTTTTAAAACATCAAGCAATATCTATAAATTTGTCTAGGGAATAACTAAATGGATATATATTGTATATAAGTATCCATGTATACGTATCCACAGAATATCATTTCTTGGCCCATGCAACCGAGCTGAAAAGCAAACGTTGTGGAGAAAAAACAAGTTGCATCTACCTACAGTTTCACCAAATAGTTTCATGAACAGGCCGTTTACTGAATCGATTATACATTTGTTAAATGCAATTCCTGCAAAATCTTTTAATAATATTAATGCAATAAAATCTGACAATAATTGCGGCTCTATTACAATTTTCACATGAAAGCCATCAACAATTTTTTTAAATATACCCACTACACTTATTTTCCATATTGATAACTGACTGCAAACACTCAGTGCTGTTGATGAGGAATAAATTTCCGAAATGGCCATACAGCTCATTAGAATTATTGCAGTTGGAGTTAACATATGTGTTATGGTCTCATGTTCATTTACTCCATATCCTTTCGTAAAATACGTATGAGAAGTATAGATATAAGCAAATAATTCTTTCAAAGACTAAAATTAAAACTTTGTATGCTAAACATAATATATTTGGCTAGACAAATATACCTTTTGATTTGTGTCAGATTTCGTTTTCCCCTTTCAAATGGCATAAAGAATTTTACACGGACCCGACTTTGTATTTCATGTTATCAAATGTCTTCGGTAGGTCGAATTTAGACACCTGACAGTTTTAATTAAATTCTTGATATAACTTCTTAGCTTTTAGACGCAAAATAGCACTGGTGTTAAAATAAAGAAATATCCAGGGAAATCTATTTCTCGCGATATTTCTTATGCTAAAAGCACACAGACCTATATATTTCTTATTACCATTTCATTTAGTCTACACTGCTTAATCAATTTGAAAAGATTTCAAGAAATCCTTGATTTAAACCACATCAAGAGTAAGCCGCCTTAGATATATGATTTTCATTTACTTTCAAAATATAATACAAAACTTACTATCACCAGATGGAGCGTCAGGGTCACATGTACAAACTCCAGATATACACCACTACAAAGAATATGAAGATATATTATGAAAGGATATGAAGTAAATGAACATGAGGCCATAACACATACGTTAACTCCAACTGCAATAAATTTTATGAGACGTATGGATATATCAGTTTAAATACAAAATATCTGTAACTCGTCAGCATTTGGTTTCAATACAAAGACTCTTTCCTTAAATTATGAAACTTGATAAATACAAAAATGTACTTGGTTTAAATGTGTCGTGATGTTTCCTTTCTTCATCGCAGGCTAAAGAACTTTTTTTTCATATTACTGTTGCCACATTGAAAAAAGTCAATAATTCTCGCAATCGATTGTCGGAAAAAATAATTTTATCTGCCCTGTAGGCACTTAAGTCGTAGGAAGGTTATTTCCAAACAAAAATTTTTTTTCTATTTTTTTTTTTGTTTTTGTTTTTTTGTTTTTTGCTTTGTTTTTTGTTTTTTTGGTTTTTTTGGGTTTTTTTTTTTTCTTTTTGTTGTTTTTTTTATCGTCACATAGAGGGTCGTCACAATTTGATTGACAAATTAGAATTGTGACTAACTTATTAAGATATAGCGAATATAAAATTGCATACTAGATACTAGTAGGTAAATTGATATATTGATATACATTTCAGTTTTTACGCCGCATTTTATACATTTCATTAAAAATATATTTTCAATACACTGTGATGTCACAATTTATTAGAAGTGATAACAAAGACAAATATGATCAATATGAAATTGAATTATAATATGAAAATTAGTATTTAAGATAGCAATACTTGTCAGAGATTATCAAATTATAAACTTACATTGACATAGTCGACGCAAACAATGTAGCCGTTGTCTATAATGTCTTGATATGATTTTGTATTGTTGCAAGAATAAAGAAAGCAACATATATAATTTTCAATCATAATAGATTTTTATTTGCTTAGATTTACCCGTTTGTCACCACACAATGTACCATCAGCAGCAAAGGATGTGGAACAGTATCCTGGTTGTGAAGGAATAGCACACCATAAAGTAGTACATATACTGGAAAAGTTACCAGAGTATCTGTCCTGTAAAATATACATGAACTTATACTACTTATTCTTCATTGTTAATTTAAGAATTGGGTTTGTCTCTCATGCAGCATGGAGTTCGTAAAAAAGATTCCCCGTGAAATATATGTATTCTTTCCAAATATTTCAGTTATGGTGTACTAGTTCTAGTGAGAATCTATAGATACACTATCATACTTTTAAAGTTTTGAATTTTACTTTTTTGTAATTTTCAAAAGATTGTTTGTGACCACTGGTTTATAGTGCCAACATCTCACTATTTTATAATGCCATGTTTTCCAACAGTCGACTTACTGAGAACATTTTGTTTATCTGCTGGTTTGTATAATTTTTATGTCCACTAGCTAAGGACACTTGTTTAGTGCTTCTGTCGGGGAAGGGATGTCAGTGTTTGTAAGACCGCTTTGCCAAGTAGATTTATGTTTGTTAACGATCTCATATACATTAGCTAAATAAGATACGGATGTGACATTGTTGACAATTGACAATGCTATCTATCCGCCCAACCCTGTGCTAGGGGTCGTTACGGACTTTCTATGAGACATGATCAAAGCCAATTGTAAAAAGCCTCATGGTGACTTCAAGATGAAGAACAACAATAAGAGCGTTGTTCCATTGTTTGGTATTACAATGCATTTGTAAAGACTTAGTTCCATTAACGTTTAATAAGGGTAAAAATCTCTCTCAGATGTGAGAAAAAATGAAATAAACACTCCAAGTATATCCAGTAATGGTTTTGCTCATCTTATTCGTCAAACATTTCTCCTTTAGCCCATTTCTCATATGGAGTAGGATATAAACATAAAGAGGGACACTGGTCGTGTCGCCACAACCATTTGGCATTCCTCGGGACTTCAATATTACTATGCTACATTATTTTCTACTTGTACAATATTGTACATATTTCTGTGCATCCCAAACTTCAGAGACAAAAAGGATTCACAAAATTATTAATAAATATAGAAATAAGAAAATGCAGTGTTTATATTTTATACTAGATATCGAAAAACTAAAATACAGAATTGCTGCGATACCCATTTTAAATGAGTCTTCGAGACTTAGGATGTATCACTCACCTGCCAAAAACTGTTTTCCCCATAGGTTCGAATGTTAATCTATTTTCTCAATAGACAGACATTTTTTTCGTATCTTACTGCAATGATCAATTTTTGTGAAGAACCTTTAATACCTCATCGGTATACTATGTTTCCAATGGGTTAAAATGTTAAGCTTTATTCCGCAATTTCGGTCTTGTTTTGTCTGATCCAACAGAAATGAATAATCTTCCATACATTGTCCCTTTAAAGTTTGGTTGTAATGGCTTCAGTGTTATTGGAGGATATGATCAAAATATGATTCTCCGACTGGAAAAGAATAAACTATGTTCCGCGCTGGCGGCCGTGTTTCATCGTCGTTTGGGAACGAAAAGAGAAATCTTTTTAAAGGAGCTTTCATACATTATCCCAGTATGGCTTGATTAAATTTCTCATTACTTTTAGGGCAGATAACGCATGATGTTTTCTAGTAATGTCAAATGTTTAACTTATTTCTGTGCGGGTGGCCATACTTTTGTGGGATCAGAACGAAATCAGCACTTCCTGATGAAAGACCTCCAATACATAATTCCTGCAAAATTTTGTTACATTTACTTTATTAGCTTCAGGCTTCCGTTCGGGTCAGGTGGGGTAAAACATAAAACATAAATAGAAACAAAAATCAGGCTATTGAATTGCTTAAAAGTCATTTACGTCTATCAACGTCAATGCCTCTGTTCGTTATGTCAGACATGTTTGTTTAAAAATAAAAAATTATGTCCTTCAATTCATTTTTCAGTTTTTTTTCTCCTTTTATTAATATTTGGTCATACAAAGGTTTAAAATAAAGTTTGTAAAATAATGACTGTAAAAATCAAGTGAGTTGAAAATTGAGGTTAAATGTAGTTAATAAATATTTAAGTAATATTAAGACATAAGTTGTCGAAATGCGCATATGCAGAAAATAAATTAACAGTAACGTCGGTATTTTGTTATTTATTACCACTGGGCCGATGCCTCTGCTGGTGGACTGTTAGTCCCCGAGGGTATTCACCAACCCGGTAGTCAGTATTTCGGTGCTGACCCAAAAACCGATTTTATTGAGCCTTGCAATATCTAAATTTTACAAAATTTTGTTTAAAACTAAGGAGTATCTCCCTCATGCATAGCTCTGTCCTTAGCTGAACTTTGGCTTTTCTATTAAGATCCCTTTGGGTATTTGTTCTCTATCAGCTTTTACACGTTTTTGGTGATTGGACTTCCAAATGTTTTGGTTTTATCTGCACTGATGAGACATAAGTTGTCGAAATGCGCATATGCAGAAAATAAATTAACAGTAACTTCGGTATTTTGTTATATTTTACCACTGGGCCGATGCCTCTGCTGGTGGACTGTTAGTCCCCGAGGGTATTCACCAACCCGGTAGTCAGTATTTCGGTGCTGACCCGAAAACCGATTTTATTGAGCCTTGTAATATCTAAATTTTACAAAATTTTGTTTAAAACTAAGGAGTATCTCCCTCATGCATAGCTCTGTCCTTAGCTGAACTTTGGCTTTTCTATTTAGATCCCTTTGGTTATTTGTTCTCTATCAGCTTTTACACGTTTTTGGTGATTCGACTTCCAAATGTTTTGGTTTTATCTGCACTGATGAGACATAAGTTGTCGAAATGCGCATATGCAGAAAATAAATTAACAGTAACTTCGGTATTTTGTTATTTATAATCAAACAGTTATATTTTCAAAGTTCTGTATCAAAATTGTGCACAAGTCTGTAACTGGAAGGCATTGAAAACCGGTGAAACATGACACTATTCCTGATGACTATACCAATAAGTCCTGTCAAAGCCCGGTCACTATGGATTATAATTGTAGAATTATGTACTTAGCAAGAAGATATTCCGTTTTTTCACACTTTATGGATGTTTTTTTTTCTCCATATGGTAATTCCTTTGACTACATTTGTTTTGAATTGATAAATGTGTACTTTCTTTAGCAGATTTTGCTTCAAAATGTAAACCTGTAAAGTATTTAAAATTACAACTTTGCCTTCTGGAGTATATACAAGTACATTAGTACCGCTTGCCACATTTAGACACTCAAAAACAGGAAAATCCACATGACAATGAAAACATTGTCAATCTAAATACCTTTATCATATTATATCGCTTGGAATCTTTGCTAAAGTTAGAAAACGAATGAAAAAAATAAAAAGGAGACATTAGACCTAAAATTATCATACATTCAGCCTACCTTACAAAAGTATGAGCCAGGTCCTTGTATATGTTCACACTGTGCATCTGCATCATATATCTGCCCAGGCATGTCACCAGTATACTCCGACAGTGCAGATGCATTGAATCCTGGACTGAGAGATGACATACAACTGGCCCCATTTCTGAAAATGAAATGCATTTGTGATATAATTCAATTTCAATTAGTCAAATTCAGTTCATTTTCTTTCACTGTATCTTTTTTGATTGACAAAATCAGGCTTGTCCCTTTAACGAAACAACACATGAAGCAAAGTGGATATGACAAAAAAGAAACATTAATAATAATTCATATTCCCGTTGAATTTTTCACCTAAAGATATGCGGATATTTGGCAGAAAACACATAATTTCTCTATTTTTTTTTCTCTTTTTACTACTTAAACTTAAGGATTTACTTTTTAAGCTATTTTCATAAATTATTAAAAGGTTATACAAAGAAATATCATCATAGATACAGCTTCTTTATGAAAAAATACAGACAATGTTGGCCAAATGTAGTACCGGAATATAAGTAACATAAAGCACTTCTCTATCACTCCTCGGCGGGCCCCAGAGATTAAAAAAGTGCTTTATCTACTGCATAAAATTAAATAAAATATAAAGGAAGTATCAATTACAACAGATAGTTCACATCATTTTTTTTCAGTGCTCTGTGCACTCAACAAAGTTTTTTTTTACTTTTACAGGAAATGACTTATCTCAGTTATTCACAATCAATTAAACACCAATATCTGCTCTGACTTTATATAGGGTCTGTAAGTCTCGTCATGTGACTCACGAGAATCAACGATATAAACAGGCAATTCGAAAACGCTTCCCGCTAAAACATGACGTCTGAGTATTGTGACTTTAGCAATTTTGTTTGAAACGTCATATATCTTTGTTTAAAATGTAACTTCCGGAAGTCTCAAAATTATACGAGAATTACAGGCCCTATTAAATAAACAGGGAAATGATATGGAGAAAATATACATTAGACAAAGTCTCTACAAATCCATGGTAAAACTAAACAATGGAACAACGCTTTTATTATTGTTCTTCATCCTGAGGCATTCAACAATTACCCCTGCTCATACCTAAAAGCAAGTTCAAGTCTGTCCCGAGCATAGGTTTGAGTGGAATTCATCGCTAGAGTAACGATACATCCATGTAATTCTACTGCCATAGTTGCTGGATCGTCAACAAACATTTTGTATCATTTCATCGATTATAAAGTATCAAAATTTTTTCGGTCTCTCTACTGCTCGCTGCTCTGTGAAATATTGATAGAAGAACAAACGAACTTTTTATCACGTAGTATTTCTTGATAAATATACAATATTTAATACTCACAACTCTAATGTGTCTATATATGATGTGAAATAATTTGTTGAACATGATGAAAACTTCCATGGATTTGTAGCAGTACTTCCGGTCTGTGGACCACTAGATGGCGCCATAATATAGGAACTGCTAGAACTGCAAGCGTTACCTGTACCATCATGTGCTGAACTTAAACTGTTAGAGCATAATGAACAAATGTTATACTAAAGTAGTTAGATCAGAAAGCCCTTACACAAGTTCCTATAAAATTATTATATCCTACTTTCATGGAACAATCTGCATTTATGCATAATTACAATTCTCCTGTTTTGTATCGAAATTCGCATATTTGATTGGTTAAGAGTTCGTTCGATGTCTTCCGTCACTGCACTTTATCAGTCAAAAAGGAAGACAAGCAAGTGACTCCTTGACAAAGAGAAAAGAAACAAAAATGCGGCAGAGTAATCTAGACAAAGACATGGTGTCTCATCCATAAATTTCATAAAGTAATCTCAAATAACAACGAAATGTTATTATAAGTATTGAATTCAGTATTTTGTAGTTTTTATTGTCATGTAATATAAGGGCCGTGTCACATTTTTCACATGAAGCGATAACACGCTTAATTAAAGATGTACTACGGTCCACGCTTTTCCACTGCAAAAAAAAATACAAAATATTGTTTCCAATTTTTTTCTGTCTTTCCTTCATTTTAAGCAAATTTTTGCTAAAAATCTTCTAATTGTTTGATTCTGCATTAAATAGCCAAATGTTGTAAAAATGACCATCTCAATAGAGTAATTTCATAGTATGGTCGGTGTTAAGTTATTTCATAATGTAAAACATACTTTGATTTGCCTACATTTCTGATTGAAAATAACGTTGCTCCGCCCGTCTGCCATTCCATCCATCTTTTCGTCACGCGTTTTGTGACTAGAACCTACATTTTGGGTCTCAAGCAATAAACATTGTTATGGAACCGGTTCATACAGCCTTGATGTAAGTGATAATCATTCGAAATTTGAGTTTGGTCCAGACAAGAGAAATGAGAGGTCCAACGGTGTCAAATTTGAAATATCCCATGTGACTGTAACTCGCTGAACATTTTAAGAGTTAGGATTTTGTTCAATTACTATTGTCATAAAATGTATTAAAATTCTAAAACCGAAGGCTTAACTCCCTCCATCGTAGTTTTGTCCTTAGCTATATTTAATATTACTGATTATTCGGATTTCGTTTGGTTTAATGCATTTTAAACATTTATTGGAATTATGGATTTCCTTTGTTTGAGTTCTAGTGCTGCTGATGAGGAATAAATTTCCGAAATGGCCATACAGCTCATTAAAATTATTGCAGTTGGAGTTAACATGTGTTATGGTCTCATGTTAATTTACTCCATATCCCTTCGTAAAATATTTAATCTATCTTGTAAATTTGCTGCATATTTATTTAGATGTGCAAAACTTTTTAAAAAATTATTCCAGTTTGGTTAATTTCCTGAAAGTGTCATTTAATTGCAATAATTAGTACAAGATAAATTTCACAACGCTAGGAATCAGAAGATATCGTCCGAATTCTGGTACATTTTCCGGAATTCTGAAAGCATAATTATCTTTGGGAGTTTTTCCTGTCACACTTTCTTGAAGATGTCTTCGAAATATTATTAATTTCAAATAAGTGTATTGCAAATAATTTTGGTAAATTTCAAGTAACTCGAAAGTTTATTTTGAAGAATTCTCCCTTGTACTCATAGAGTTGAAAGGGGTGTAAGTGAAATAAATAATTTAATTCCAATTTTGATGAATGTTCAGAAATAATTGAAGGCCAGTTCTTTTTTTTGAAATATTGGTAGATACCATACTTTTTAAGTATAGATATATGGATACGAGTGATTACAGTCATTTTCAATTATTGGATTAATTTTTGCCATAAATAGTAAAGTGGGGAAAGCCGTTCTGTCTGAAAGTTTCTTCGAATGATTCATGTTATGACTTATTCTTTGACTTTTATCATTAAATTTTGTCTCGTTTTGTTATAAAACAAATAAAGAGATATTGAGTAAATGTACATGGGACAAAATCCCTATGAATACAAGGGAAGATTTAGCAAATGGAACAACGCTTTCATTGTTGTTCTTCATCTTGAAGTCATCAAGATTTTATAAATATATGTTATGCAAGCGAATATAAATTGAAATAAGTATCAAATACTAGAGTTTTGCTTAATATAACTGATCTTCTGTTTTCGGGTTTTGCTATATTGACAAAATTCATGTAAGACGTCTAGCATTATATTCCATTTTGATTGATTGTTGTCGTAAATTTTTTTTATTTGTATCACTATTTTGTAAATTCGTACAATCTGTATCAACAATGGTGTATTATGTATATTTAGTATCTAAATGTGTTAATCGTAGCTTTGAATGTCCAAAACTGATTTTTTTTTGTCGATGCGTCAATCAAGCAAGCATACATTACAATAAGTCTGAAAGTCTCGCGTTATGTTTTCAAAATTCCTAGTGCATAAATTGTAACAAGAAGTTGAATTTAGGTACGTAGATATATGACGTTTCAAACAAACATTTCAATGTCATAATTTTAAAACGTCACAATCTTTTAGATTTCTGCACAAGAAAAACGATAAGTCACAAAAGACAAGAACGTTTTAAGCAATATCTAATATTACGTATTAATTGTGGACGACTGTGTAATGTTATTGCTACTACTAATAACGATAATAAAATTTAGCATTCATCTTCCTCCCTTGACACTCCTTGTTATCCAATATATATTAAGGCACACTTGTACATACCTATGTCCAAGTTCATGTGATGCCACTGTCAGAAGTACAAAGTTAAAATGATCTTCAACAATTGACTGACTGCTAGTTGTACAAACCTGTCCCACATAAGCAAGGCCTATGAAAATTACATAACTAATTTTATAACACGTTGCGATCGACGGCGCATTTCAAAACAAAATGAGAAACGTGAGGTTTTGAAACCTTGAAGTCTTCTGAAAGCTTTTCCTTTGGAAGTTCATAATTGATTGATAGATATGAAAAGTTAAGATTGAACCATTTTGTATGATTTTCTTTTTCATATAGTACAAAAATGTAAATGTTTATTCTAGAAGCTTCATCCAATCTTTCAGAAATTGTAATACATATTTTTCTGTTTGGCCCATAGTAGTCTACATGCATTGGGTTTTATTCGTTTTTTTATTTTGCTATACGAACAGTATCTAGTATCTGGAATCAGAGTAGGTTAAGTCAACTAGAAACATCATCTTTTAGACCATGTTAATGACAGCTATTGAATATATTTTGTCCTTGTCTTTTTTGTTGATGAAAGTGTTTGGAAGTCGTACTATTGTAATTTCTTTTAATGAGTCTCTGCTGACATTGTATTTTTAAACGCGTTAACAATACATCATTTATTGTAAGTATTTATTACAAATAAATTATGATGGAGATTCTTCAACGTCTCATGTGCGCAAAATGTTTGTTTGTACCATGATCATAATTAGACAAAATATGACATATGCACATATGAAGTAGTTAAAAATCTTGGTCATCTGAATGTATGTCACCATGTTTTTCCTCTGTGCCGATCTTGTGCAATTTCTTTGTATCTTTGTGTATCCGATGCGGCTATGACTTTTGATTACTCCCTTCAAGTGACGGCCATACAAAATTTGACTTTTTGAATTTGTCATTTTTTCTCTGTTGTCGTTTTTGCCATGTCCTTGTAGTCTTCGCTTCCCTTGTTTCTTCGGTATTCTATTGCCGTTGTTTCTTTATAAACATCTTATTCAAAATTTTGCAGATTGAATTATATTTAAATTTTTAACTCAAATTATTTTTCACTCAAATTTACCTGCGTTTGATGTCGATCCTCCTGATGTCAGATCATACCTATACACAAAGGTAAAAAGGAAATGTAGATGATTTTATTCAAATCAATATAAATCTGTTACTGTGGAAGCACTTTTATTCGTGGACATCAATTTAAGGGAACCACGAAATCTACGAAAATTGGAACCCTACGAACAATAGTACTCTCACAGCATTTGTTACGGAAACTCATAAGTGGGTTAGTATGAACAAATATGCGTTTTTGATGTTTTGATCCCATGGTTTGAAAAAGTTGTCGCATGGTTCGAACCTCTGCTTGTCATTGAAATATACAGCGATCCTTGTCTGCAAGAATTTTGCTTTTTGAACAAATTCAATACAGAAATTACTGAAAATTTTAATATAATGTAGATGGCCATTTCGTGCACTAATTGTCGCATATCTCTTCGATATATTTATCCTACTATTATTATCATCTTTACCTTGTTCATAAATGTATATATGAACTCCGTTGTGCGATAATTGTCGACTTCAGAGATATATCGTACAATGCGAGATAACTCAAACGATGTTAATTTCCTCTTAGCACTTACAATGCACGGAAGTCGTCAACTAAAAACAATGCTTTAATTACAATCCCAATCATTTATGTCCAGGACACACTATTTTATTTAAAGGAAGCTAAATCTAACGACATACTATTGTAGTTATACATATGTTTTATCGTAAATGACAAAATACTGAAGTTACTGTAAATTTAGTTTCTGCATATGCGCATTTCTACAACTTATGTCTCTTCAGTGCAGATCAAATCAAAACATTTAGAAATCCATATACCGAAATAGGTGTAAAATATGATAGAAAGTAAATTACAAATAGATTCTAAACGGTAAAGCCAAAATCAGCAAAGGACAGAGCTTTGAGTGTTTTATATCTTATAATATTTCTTCCAAACAGGCAACTGACTTTCTGCATATTAAAAGAAGAAAATACGAATCTCTTGTGTTTAATTTGCTACCTATTTACCTATCAATACAATTAAAACCTCTAATTTATTACATTTTAAAGAAATAACTTTTGCTGGTCATTGTTTTAAACAATTTAGAAAATTAATTTTTTCTTATATTTTTTCACAGTATAAATCAAGTTTGGGTGTATATACCTTGTAAATAACATTGCATGATCATATCCTGGTAAGGTACTGTGTGACTGGACCCAAGTTCTGAAGCTACTCAGTGCATTGGATGAGTCAACTTGATATGGAGTTGTAGTCTTCACAGCTATACTTTCAGTCCATGTCGAATCTGATGGTGTCTAAAGTTAAAAAACAAATTGTTTACTGTAAAATTTGGAAGCAACCTGTAAGGATTTTATATCAAAAGAAAACTAAATCTGTATATGTAACTCAATATTTTAATTAAATTTGTAACAAACACAATCGAGTGCTAACATCTTCATTGCAAAGATAATAATTGAATAAAATATATAATTTAAAATCTCCAGTAATAATGTTATCAGTAATCAAATTAATTTAAAAGTAATGCCATTTCAATTTTCTATATCATTGTAAGTTTGTTTACATTTATGAAGAATATTGATTCAAGTACTTAACAGTTAAAGCGTTTATTTTTGTAATCGAAACAGTCACGTGTTTTTAACTGTTAACTCTTTAACATGCAATAAATCCATATTATTGAAAATGCATTAGTGGCTCTACGCCTGTTATCTAACGATATTTTTTACCTTCCAATACCAGTATAATGTAATATCGTGTTGATATTTAACACAGTGTTTAAACTTTTTAGTCTTTTATATTTGTTGTGATAGGTGTTGATAAAAGTACAAAAGCTAGAATTTTAATTGCAGACAGAAATAAGGGATACTATTTCTCATCCGATTTTACTCCCCTTTATAGAATATTCAAAACTTAAAAATATCCAATACTGCTATTGCAGGTAAATAAAAGAAAGTCGTGGTATTTCGGAGCCAGGTGATTTTTCCGATATTAAGAGGAGATAACTTGGTGTTAAATTAAGAATAATGTAGATTTTATGTGCAATTTCCCTATAATTATGAAAAAAACAGTAGTGTGATTTATTTTATTTAAACAAAGATAAAACGTGTAGAAGATCTTTCATTTCCATTTTTGTGGAATTTTCATTAAAAAAATGTGAAAGCCGATTTTTTTTATTTCCGTTGTACTATTAATTAACATCAAGTACATGCCTGTTGCAACTTTTCTTTTTTGATGATCCTGCACGCATATGATATGAACAAGAAGAACAAAAAATGGACATATTCGACAATATTCATGAAGGAGAGTTTAATTAATTGTATAAAAAATAGGCTAATGGAGGTTGGAAATAGATTCCTTTCAATTAGAACAACGATTTAATTTTTTTTTTTTTTTTTTGAAACAACAATATAACATGTAAATAAGCCGGATGAAGAACAGAACAGATATTTTATTGACCAATCATGGTGCCCATTATTGGGCAGTATAATTGTTTAATTAATCAAAAGAGTAATAACATTAACGTGAATTGAAAAAAAAACAAAAGGTTGATTAAAATGATTTGACTGATGTTTTTTTTTTTGCAAATCAAAAATTATATTCTAGAAAAAACAAAAGGGTACAATAAAATTTAGAGCAACTTTTTAAAAAGTAAGGTTGAAAATATGGTTGAAGCACACTGTGATCCAGACATTATCAAATGATCTATTAAATTTACTTTGTAACAAATATTATCGTAATTATTATTTATTCATTAATTTTTTATATGGTAGATAAGCAATTAAACATGAAAAATTGTCTTCCATAATTTTTTTTCTTTTTTAAAATAAATCTTGCAAACTGTTTTAAATTTTCTTAATAATTGTCTTCAGCTGAAATTAACCATTAAAATTGAATTTCCCTTGTTAAATTATCATAATTTTGTATGGATATTTAATATCTTATAGATGGCTTAGGCGTTTATTCGATAATTTTTGACAATTTAACACTGAATGTAGTTCATCATTAACATCATTTGTACTTAACTGACAGATTCCTTTGTCAGCGTCTAAACCTTTAAATCGATCAAATTCAATTTCCAAAAAATGATCGCTCAATCTAAATTTTGATAATAACTGATTTTGTTCCCTGTTGCCAATATTCAAATAAGTTTCCAAGCAACAATTTTGTATAAAGGTTGTATATGTTCTTGTTTTATTACCAGATTTGGGGTTCTTTCTGTCATCATTGAAAATATTAAATTTTCACCTATCGATAAATTTAAATTTCAAGCTCGACTTTATTGTATTAATTGTATAATGACTTTTAAATGACATATGACTTTTAAAGAAATGCCCTAAATTTAAGTATTAAAATATTGCTTTGACCCAACCATACCAGGAGTATTTTAGATTCTGTCATGTATTTTGATATTTTGTAGGCTTCATTCAGAAGTGACCATACATTATCACAATCTGTTTCTAATTGACAAAAATACTTAATTATATTTAATAATATTGAATATAAAATTGAGATACTTCCAAGTTCACCACTGCAACCATCATAAGAAGTTTTATGAAAAAATTTGCAAAATTTTGTATGCAGCTTTTCTAAAATATTATTATCAGTTTCCTTTGAAATATAGTTTTGAACGTTATCTAAAAAGTATGTGTTAGACATTTTTGTCGCTGGATTGGGTCATCTATTTTCCTTTGAAAAAGAGTATTTTTTCGAATTCATGAGTCACAATATATTGGTTATATTTTATTTATCTATGCAATGGTGACTTGACGTAGAGATTTCAATTTAACCATTCATGACATGTTGATTATATATGATTTATCTGTGCAATAATAATTTTACAAGGATTTTTCAGTTTGAGTTTCCAATGCAGTGATGATTTGACATTGTTTTTACCAGACATTATCTACTGATTATATATGAATAACCTGTGCAATGATGATTCCGGCATAAACAATTGTGATTGTGTACGAAGACGTCTGTATGTTCTTATACTGAGCATCCATCTGTAAAATAAGAAATGTACAGTAAAATCTTTTCCAACGGAAGTTCGGATTATAATTTAAAAAAAACACTGGTAAAGCAAAGGACAACGACATAACATGAGTGTGGCACAGAAAAGAAAAAGAAGACAAACACACATTCAAAGATGAACGACACGGACCAAATAAAAAACCATGGGTGAGATAGGTGTACCGATAGAGGTAGCATAACCATCCATAAGGTAGCATAAGCGGTAGAGTAGGCATTAACATTTTGGATTTCGCATAAATGTTTTGAGATTTGGCAAAAAGTTTTCATGAAGTCATTCTAGGTAGATCGGTAGTCTTCCGCCATTTTGAATTTGTTATTTATGCCGTTGTGGTATTTTCTACTTTTTAGTTATGCAAATATTTTAATTGTAATGAATCAATCAATATTTCACCCATGATACAAAATTAAAAAGGCCTATATGGACTTTTACATGTATCTATTTAATTAGACGAGGTATGGTAAATTGATAATTAAATAAATTAGCAGACGATATTCGATAAAGGAAGGTAATCTGATAAAAATATTTTATATAGATATCACTATGAAAATTCATATTTTGCATATTATATGGAAAACAAAGTCGGTGATTATTCATATTTTGGAAAGTATAGTCAAAGGGCTCACTCGTGAGTAAAATAGAAAGACATCTATTGAAAAGTTTTACGGAAAACAACAATATACCTGTTTTTCCTTTATATTCAACAAAAATATATTTGATTATTTTGATATCAGTAATTTTAAAAACAAGCACGTTGACCCCCCCTTTTTTATTTTTTAATTTCAATGCTAATACAATAAGAAACTTTCCTGTGAATATGAAAAAATTATATAGAAAAAAATTTAGAGTACCCATTTACCGTAAGTGAAAAATATTCAGAGCTTAAATAATATCGATTTTAAGATATAAGTGATTCAAATTTTGGCGGGAAACTAAAGTTCTCTGATTTTCATGTGTTTATAAATAGCTTTTTGATTTTGATTTTTCTTAAATAATTTACAGTATTAAGCAAACATAAAATAATGGGCTGTCCAGAACGTTTAGGAACACAAAATGTTGTACTCTTCAAATTCAATACAATTTTGTTGAAAACTGATGAGTATCTTTCTCTTACATAGCTCTGTCCTTCGCTGATTTTTGACTTTCGATGTACATATTATAAGTAATTTGTTCCCTTTTAGCTTTCAAGTATATGTATATGTATACTTTATTTATGGATTTCCAATGTTCAAATTTACATTTACTTCTTAGGTTTGTGATTTAAAGTTATAAAAAGGAGATAGGTGTTAGGGGCAATTCATTTCAGTGTATTTGAAAGAATAATTAAACTATCTCGTAAATATTGTTTTTGGTCTTAAACGTCAGATTTATGTCACTGTGATATATTCGACACACACTTACTCCATTTATAACAAATGCATAGAATTGTCGAATTGTTTTCAAGGCATCAGTTTCTTTCTCTGTAGAAGTCGGTTTTGTGCTTTTATCAAACCAGCTGCAAATACAAAAAACAGTTATAATGCATTTTTCTCAATACCGTGAATTCTATCTGAAAAACAATATCCTGGCCTATCTAAAACAATTAATCTGTAGACTTTTAGTACAAACTTTCATTGCTCCAACCTTGTGTAAACCATACAGACACTTAGTATTTAAAAAAGGTCTGCTTAGTTTGATTTCAAAGTAATCTATTATGTTTATATTATTGGATTGCAGCGTTCATATTCACCCAGTAGACTTTACTTCGGTGTTAGCCCGAAAACCAGTTTCATTTGAAAATTTCCAATATCTAAATCTAAAAAAAAATTGTTAAACCTAAGGAGTATTTCCCTCTTGCATAGCTCTGTCCTTCCTGATTTTGGCTTTCCTATTTAGATCCTATTGGTAATTTGTTCTCTATCAGCTTTTACACATATTTTGGTTCATGGATTTCCGAATGTTTTGATTTGATCTGCACTGATGACAACATTGAAAGCTAAGGTACTTACAATGTGAACTTCCTAATACCGAGAGAAACACGCAGTGCTCCGGAAGCGGTATCATATCATGAACTATATATGCATACGACTCAGAATCACAGAAAAAAATACACAGAGGAGGAAGTGATGAAAATGTTAGAGTTTATGATCAACAATATATTTTTTCTAGTTTGGAGGACTTTTTTAACAGACCATCGGAAATCCAATAGGCAAAAACTGTGCACCTCTTTTAGCCGTTCTCAATCTCCGCTTTTATGAGACTGAATTTACTGAAGGACTTCTTCAAAATAAAGACAAAACAGTCCTTTAATTTCAGCTTCCGTTATATAAATGATATTTATCACTAAACAACCCTCGCTTTGGTGATCTTCATCTTATTTATCTAAAAGAGCTTGAAATTAAGGATACTACAGATACTTCTACATCAGCCTCGTTCCTTGACCTTGATCTTAAAATTGACAACAGAGGTACATTACAAACTAAGCTGTATGACATAGTGAACTTCCCTTTTCTTTGTAGCAACATTCCAAAAGCATCAGCATCAGCATGTAGAATTTACATACAGAGTTTACATCTCACAACTCATTCGCTACTCAAGGGCTTGTGGTCGTTACAGTGACTTTCTTGATAGAGCTCAGTTGCTTTCAAATTGACTATTAAGCAAGGTCCGTGTTGTCCGTGTTGTTCATCTGTACGTTAGTCTTCATTTTTCTTTTTGTCCCATACTCAAGCGGTGTCTTTGTTTCATTGTGTTTCCGATGTTGCCATTGTACTATCATTGATTGGTTGATTGAATATGCTTAACTTCACTTATTTCAAATATATCACGACAATAACAAGTTTGACAACAAATAATCATGTTGAGATATGGAAAGAGTCATGGGAAGGGAGATTCTGACTGCCACTGAAAGGCAGAATTGATTTACTGTGCACGAAATATGAGTTTTGAAAACATCACATGTGTTATGAATAAATTTGCGTTTTATTTATTTTCTTTTCTATTTTTTTTTTTATTTTTGCCCTTTGTTTTGTTTTGTTTCGTTTTGTTTTTTTTTTAATTTATATAATGCAGCGTTGAGTAATTTGACCTTAGACATTAAGTGTTAATGACAACAACTAGTATGTCATTAACCTTCAACACAACAACAAATGTATCAAGTACCCGTAATACTAATTTTGCTTTCAGTATTTCTTAGTTTACTGTAAACAAAAGATATTAATTTTAATATTGTGTAAACATATGTGTTAAGAAATGTCGATACACCGTAATAATTTTCTTAATTTATTGTATGGTACATAAATATGTAATACTTAGACGACTTACTATTGATAGATTGAGTAATCCACAACGATTAACACTTCAATCTGGTAGGATCCAGCAGCTCTCTTTTGTCTATGGTTATCTTCCTTTTGTACTGGTATCTGACCTTCTTTTATTTCTGTAATCATACAGTTATAAATATGAAAGGATATTGATATCCTTAATCTTTCTTTTTAATGAAAAAAATGCTCGCAGCGCCACAGGATCGAAAACATGTCATAGTTTGTTTTCTTTTTACCTTTATAAATAACATAAAACCGAAGTTGCTGTTAATTTGGATTCTGCATATGCTCTTTGAAATTATTCATTTGGATTCTTTATTCACTAGTCGGGACATATTTAGTGGTAGACTCATTGGAACAGGTTTTGGAGACATGGACCGAGCTGAGCTGGCATAACAGGTGCTGGTATTTGTATTGGTCAATACCAGCGTTTGTTGCAAGTATCAGGAACTTGATTTGGGTTCAGCGCAGTACGGAACTGTTAAATTTCATTCAATTTTGCAGTTATTACCTCCTTTCTTATCCTTTTCTCTTTAAATTCTCTGATTAATTTATTTCTCGGTTCCAAAACTTTATTACTCTGAAAATGCGACCACATATTGGGTACGGTTAACAACAGATTTTGTCTCAGAATAGGACGTCCATAGAACAAAATGTTTACCAAATGGGGAAACATAATAAAAAAAACAGAAGAGAATTGTCAAGAGCCAAAGTTTAAGTCGAAAATATACAAATCAATTGCAAAACAACCAGAAAATTCTCAAAACAAAATGGTCACGATTTTGTACAGGCATTTCAAAAGAAAATAACTTACTTTGATGAAGAGCCAATTTTTTTCACAGACCTACATTTTTACATCATCATGTCTAATGAAATTATCATTTTTTATTGACTAATCGACACCATTTGCTTACAGGTCGCGTGGAATTTTGAATTTTAATAAAATGCTTGAGATATCTATTATTACGTACCCACCTATTTTTAACATGTCATTGAATGAAATGTTTTGGTGTTTTTCCTTAAATATTTGAAATCGATTATAGCCTTCTCCAAAGGAAACTGATTTATCAACTTCATTTGTCTGTAGTATATATTCCTCACCACCTGTACGGAATACTCCAAACTGAAACCGAAACATATTTTATAACACTTAAATAAACAATAAAAGATGTGGAGTAAATACACATGAAGCAAAGTTTTTGAAAATACATCGTAAAGGCAAGCGAAAACTCAAAGCTTTTATTGTTGCTCTTCATTTTTAAGTCATAATACTTTAGTATGTTATATTTTACTTCATATTATGACTGACAAGGTTTGGAAATACCTTTATATGTTGCATAGGTTATTTTGTGTTATGCTGTACATGTGTTTCAATGAGTAACGTTTCATCAATTGCACTGGAATAAAATAAAGTGGAAAGAGATAATCTAAAATTAGAAAGAAAGAATAACTCATTTCCAAAAATATCAAATAGGACATAAAATACAATTAAAAAAAACAGATGTTTGTCCTTTTTTCAAAATCAGACCAGTTTGCTGCTATAAAGGTGGTGTGAGCATCGTTACATTGTTTGTATTGCTTCAGTTGAAGCAACTGTCCATAGCTGATTTTGGCTTTTCATTTAAATATTTTTGGTCTTTTGTTTTATATCAGATTTAAACATCTTTGTGTTTATGGTCTTCCAAACGTTTAGATTGTATCTGCACTGAAGAGCAATAAATTGTCGAAATGTTCCAATACAGGAACTAAATTCACAGTAACTCCGGTATTTAATTATTTGTTACCACTGGGTCGATGCCTCTGCTGTTAGTCCCAGAGGGTATTCACCAGCCCAGTAGTCAGTACTTCGGTGCTGTCCCGAAAGCCGATTTTGTTTTCAAACTCACAATATCTACAATTTTGAAAATTTTTTTAAAAACTAAGGAGAATCTCCCTCATGCAAAGTTCTGTCCTTAGGTGATTTTGGCTTTATATTTTTTTGTTCTCTACCAGTAAGGTCTTCCAAATGTTTAGATTGTATCTGAACTGAAGAGACAATTAGTTGTCGAAATTACCATAATGCAGAAATTAAAAGTACAATCAATTCGGTATTTAGTTATTTTTGTTGAGTTTTTTTTTTTTTTTTTTTTTTTTTTTTTTTTTTTTGTTTTGTCCACAGTGAGCTATCCTATTGGAATGTTATATGTTATATTAATATGCATATAATTTGTAAATGTATCGTGTCTTTTGTCTTCCGTGTACTGGTATTCTTGGCATTTCGTGGGACTTTAGTTTATTCTAACAACGATTACCTTATTACTGACGTATTCTGTTTATTGCCATTGTAACATTGTTTCGTATTATTCTCATACCTTTGAATAACAAACGCAGCTTCATTTTCGTTATTTACACTGACTGTATTCCTTGATTGTTTTTTTCTTTTTGGTATTATTCTTCCATTGTTTTGTCCACTATCTGGTTAGTGTTGCAGCTAGTGGTGGCAATAATAATAAAGTCGGAACTGTGCATTTATTTGATGCATTAGTTTTTAGCAAATCTGGTATGGAAACAAGCGGAATTATCGTATTGAAATAAAGTATTTTGTAAACAAAGCTTCACATGATAAGTTGCCTAAATTCAACGTTTTATATAAAGAGTTAACTGTTTTCACAAAAAATACTTAATTTACCATGTTTTTCGTCTTCTTCTCGTCTTCCTGAATAACAAACACAGCGTCCTTTCTGGTATCTTGGTAGAATACGGATTCCTAAAATGTCAAACAGTATCGTTAATATATCACGTAGCAGATGGATAAAAAAAAGATTCAAAACAGAATTTGAAAATGTTTTTGTTATACTGGACAACAAATAATTTTCTATAATTAATTGAAATGTTAAGTATCTAATTCTATGAAAATTTTGTTATAAACTTGGAAGCACTTTATCGTGCAAAGCTCTGTCATAACAGTTTAAAAGATTTATACAAAACATATAAAACTACCATATTTTACCTCCGTGTCTATCAATATCCGGGACTCGAAGTATTCATGTCGTAAAGTTATTGTTGGAACGTCAGTTCGGAGCTCATCATTACGGTTCAGGTACATGTGCAGGTTTGAACCATTTACAGGTATGTAAAATTCATAAGACTTTGGGTGATATTTGTCGTCCACAGATCTACGTGTTCTTATACCCTCTTTCACATTTATGTAAACTTCATCTGAAAAATAAAACAATAAAAATTTCAAAGCAAAACTTATATACATGTCTCCTAACAAGCGAGAGGACCTAGCATTGTTATCTTCCAACAAGCCGGGAATAGCCAATTAACCAAATCTATTTACCTTTGAGTCAGGCCAATTAAGGAACATTTCAATAAAGAGGCTTTAAAATGTATAGCATGGATAAAGCGTTACTCGACAATTAGCAATGAATTCCGCTGAAACCGGTGCTAGGGGCCGTCTTAAAATTACTATGAGGTATGAGGAAAGCTCATGGTGACTTAGAGATGAAGAACAACAATAAAAGCTTTGTTCCATTGCTTTGTTTAATTTTTTTTAACCATGTATTTGTAGAGACTTTGTCTCATGTACATTTACGCCATATCCATTCATTACTTATTTATTAATAAAGAACCAATAACAGAAACAATTGAAGGGTAATGTTTTGATGTACTACAAATGAAGGAGGCCGATAGAAGGTTATGTGTTGAGAGATGCCGATTGATAGTCCTGTGTTAATGTACTAAAAATTCAGGCTTAGTCAAACAAGAAATATAGTTACACTGACGTGATAAAAATGCTGGAATTTTTGCAAGTTATTCGTTGAATTTTGAGGCCGCAAGGGGTGTAATAACAACTCAAAGCCATCATAAGATCTTCAATGAACGGTGAGAAAACCTCACACCCAACGGCAGGTCGGAGTCTCCCCCTGAACAAAGAGCAATCAAGTCCAGCCAAATAAACATCATCCTAGACTCCTATAGACATAAAGTAAACTAACTAGAAAAAGGACATGACACACAAAGGCTTAATAAATTCCTGACTTAGGACAGGCGCAAACCTGCTGCGGCGGGGTTAAACTAGTTTTATTGGATCCAAACCTTCCCCCTACAGCCAAGTATTTTCTCTCAATCATCCAAGATTTAAAATAATACATACTTTTCTAGTCTACACCATTGGGCTTGAAATTACACCGACAATGAAAACCCCAATTCTACTACATTTTCCATTTTTATTCATTGATGAATGTAGTGAACATTCTCAACAGTAATATTACTTCCTACCTCGAACGGAGTGAATACTTCACAGTCGAATCGTTACTGCAGAGCTTTTATTTTATACTGTGGCTTTTTGAAAAGAGCAAAAACGATCTCTCATGTATTGATTAGGGATATGTTAAACCTCTGCTACTTTTGGCTTTCTGGATTGAAAAATGCTATGGCCGCCACAACTTTATAAAAGATAAAGTGTCTTTTTAGCTCACCTGACCCAAAGGGTCAGTGTGAGCTATTCTCATCACTTGGCGTCCGTCGTCTGGCGTCCGTCTGTTAACTTTTCACATTTTCATCTTCTCCTCTGAAACCACTGAGGCAAATTCAACCAAACTTTACAGGAATGATGTATGGAAGGTCCTTTACAAAGATTGCTAATTTCGTTTTGATCCGATAAAAAACATGGCGGCCAGCGCAGGACTTAGGTTTAACATAGGACCCTATGGGAAAAATCACATTTTAACGAATTCCTCTGATACTTCTTAAGCAAATTCAACCAAGCTTTACAGGATTGTTGCACTAAAGGTCCTTTACAAAGATTGCTCATTTTATTCTGATTGGACAAAAAACATGGCCTCACGCACGGAACTTAGTTTAACATTGGCCCTATGGGAAATTCACATTTTCATCTTCTCCTCTGAAACCACTGAAGCAAATTCAACCAAACTAGACAGGAATGATGTATGGAAGGTCCTTTACAAAGATTGCCCATTTCGTTACGATCCGATAAAAAACATGACCGCCAGCGCGGAACTTAGGTTTAACATAGGACCCTATGGGAAAAATCACATTTTCATCAATTCCTCTGATACTGCTGAAGCAAATTCAACCAAACTTTACAGGATTGATGCACTAAAGGTCCTTTGCAAAGATTGCTCATTTTCTTCCGATTCGACAAAAAACATGGCCGCCAGCACGGAAATTAGTTTAACATTGGCCCTATGGGAAATTCACATTTACATCTTCTCCTCTGAAACCACTGAAGCAAATTCAACCGAACTTGACAGGAATGATGTTTGGAAGGTCCTTTACAAAGATTGCCCATTTCGTTCTGATCCGATAAAAAACATGGCCGCCAGCGCGGAACTTAGGTTTAACATAGGACCCTATGGGAAAATTCACATTTTCATAAACTCTTTTGATACTGCTGAAGGAAATTCAACCAAACTTTACAGGAATGATGTACTAAAGGTCCTTTATAAAGTTTGCTAATTTTATTCTGAATTGACAAAAAACATGGCCGCCAGCACGGAACAGAGTTTAACATTGGCCCTATGGGAAATTTACCTTTTCATCTTTTTCTCTGAAACCACTAGAGCAAATTCAACCAAACTTTACAGGAATGATGTATGGAAGGTCCTTTATCAAGATTGCTCATTTCATTCTGATCCGATAAAAAAACCTGGCCGCCAGCACAGAACTTGTATTTAACATAGGACCCTATGGGAAAAACATCATTTTCAACATCTCCTCTGAAACTATTGAAGCAAATTCACGCAAATTACAGAAATGATGTATGGAAGGTCCTTTCCGAAGATTTCTCATTTTGTTGGGATCCGACAAAGGAAATGGCTCCCAGCATCCAACTTGAAGAATGGTACCCATAATTTAAAACATTTTTTTCATTACATGTCCTTAAATTATTGAAGCAAATTCAGTCAAACTAAGGTTGCTTATATTGTTTTGATCTGATAAAAAACAAGACTGCCAGCACAGAACATATTTTAACATAGGATCCTATGGGATGAACATCACTTTCATCACCTGCTGTAAGCATTTTGTCAGGTGAGCGATTCAGACTCAGTATCTGAGCCTCTAGTTCACAAATGCGAACGCACATTTCAGCTAAATTTCAATTCTTCCCGAGTTTCAGATCACCGATTTTTCTTCAACCTGGATTGACTCACTGACAGGACAGCATATGGCGTTGGACATGCTTACCCTTTCGGAGCACCTGTTGTCTTTTCTACCCTTATATGGGGCTCATACTTTGAGAGCTTTAACTTCGAGCATAATATTTGTGATTCATGTGATTCATGTTGGTTTTTGTCTTTGATTTGTCTTCCGTCTTCTGTTGTTTTTACTGTGCATTTGGACTTTGATTGATGTAGTTTTGTTTTTTTTCTTCTGTATTATAGTTTCGATGTTTTGATAAAATGTAATTTTATTCAAGGTTTACATAAAGATTAAATGTTTCTCCTTGTGTCTTGTTCTTTCAGACAATTATCAAAATGTTTGTACTTTTAGAATGCATTATGGCAATTGTCAAATTAATTTAGTGCTTTAAATTACATCAACAAATTTCTAGTATCAACTGAACGTATTTTTGAATAAATCGCAAAAAACTCATTTTTTTTTCAATCATTTCTATACAAACTATCTCCCCTTACTGAAACAGGAGTTAGCTGAAAGATTCACTTTTCTGCGTGGTTACGTAATAAAAGTGGCATATTTCATCAAATTTAACTATTATAAGACGTTGAAAATGGTTTCGGCAACGTTCCAATAGTGAATTCCATTTTAAGTCATATGCGCAAGAATGATGCACAATGTAATTTGTTACAAAAGTGACGCCTTAGTAACATAATGAACGACAATAGTGTGTGAAAAAAAAAAGATTTTGAAGAATCATATTTGGTGAACGTGACAGTCACTTTTTGTTAATTTGTCAAGACTACCATCATGTCTTGCGATATTATCAATTGGACATGTATAGTATGTAAAGTTGTCACATATTTCAGACTTCTATATATATAAAACAAAAAATAGGGTTAAGTGAACAGTACAATTGTTTTGAAATAACAAAACACAGCAGTTGCTACGAATTTAGTTTCTGCATATTGACATTTCGACAACTTTTGTCTCTAAAGTGCAAATCAAATCAATTGAAATATAATAAATACCAAAGTTGCATCAAAAATGGTAAGTTTCGTTATGCTGTACACGTCTTTCTAGGAGTAACCTCTCATCAGCAGTATTAAAATGAAACAATATGGAAAGTCATAATCCAAAAGTAGTCAAAAAGAAGTACTCATTACTAAAAATATCGAAATTGGAGGCCAAATTCAATATCAAGGACACCTACTGCGTGCCATACACGGAATGAAGCCTCAGTATTTTCAAGAGGTTAGAATTTTGAAAAAAAAAAACAGTAAATTTCTATTAAACTCAAAGCATTTTTTTCATGTCAGACAGGCGTAACAATTGGGCTGGTGTATACCCTTGTGGATCTCTGGTCCTCCTGCAGTGGCATCGGCCCAATGGTTTCCAAATATAATGAATACCAAAGCTGCATCAAAAACGGTAAATTTCGTTATGCTGTACACGTGTTGCAGGGAGTAAACTCTTATCAGCAGCATTCAAATCAAACAATATGGAAATCCGTATTACAAAAGGAGTCGACAGAAAAGTACTCATTACCACAAATATCGAAATTGGAGGCTAAATTCAATACCAGGGACACTTACCGAGTGCTATACACGGAATGAAGCCTACGTATTTTTTAAGGGGTTAGAATTTTTAATAAAAAACAGTAAATTTCTATAAAACGCAAGGTAATGTTTTTCATGTCAGTTGGGCTGGTGAATACCATCGGGGACCTCTCGTCCATCAGCAGTTGCATCTGCCCGACGGTTTCAAAATATAATAAATACCAAACAAACATTAAAAGATCATTAACCAAGAAATTGTTCAGTCTTATACCTAGCAATACACAAACAAGATCTAACCGAAAAAACAGAATCAGCTAAGGACAGGGTTATGCACATTGGATACTCCTTAGAGTTCAGCCATATTTCTCGAAATTAAGATATTGCAAGTTTCTAAATGAAATTTGTGTTCATTTCAGTACCAAAGAACTGACTACTGGGTTTGTTAAACAGTATAACTGTTTCATTTGTGTACTGATCCGTTTAGTCTAACGTTGATATTTAAATCATAACTACACAAAAATGAATACTGAAATTTGCTTAGTAATATTTTGGAAGTGTTTTTATGAAGCCTTAATTCATAATTTTGGCAGCCACAAAACGATACTATTGTGTCACTGAAAAAGTTCACTTCTTTTCATATCTCAAATAAAACATGCTGTGTCAAATTATAATGGCTTTACTGAACTCGACTGTTAACCAGATACAATCTATTATAATAAAGATATCGTCATACCTTTGAATATTTTCGATTGAACACCAGCGAACAAATACTGCGGTAAGATATAAAGAAATTATACAATAGCGCTATGAATTGTCATTACATAACATGCATATCTTGTTATAATTGTATTGACTTATCAAAGTGTTAAGTTGTTTTAAATAATTGAAGTTCATTGTTTGTTAAAACGAAATAAATAAATATTTGAGAAGTATACTTATTCAATGTGGTGTTCACTACCCGGTTCTTAAGTTGCTCATAAATATATTATATGCATTGAATTTAATTTTCCTTAACCAATCAACTTTTTAAGGCAAAGGAAACTGTTTTCCAGTTTTATAAAGCTCCTGATCTCAACGGACGTTGCTCTTCATTTTGTATCACAAATATCAAAGTTATAGGAAATTGCTCCAGTCTTGTATGGAGTGGTGTTAGTTTGATGAACTAAAAAAATTGTTTGTGGTAAAATTTTCAGCATACATGTAATATAAAGACTAAGCAGTATAATCGCTGACGTTGAGTCATTCAGTATAATTAAACCTTTAGGGAAGAACGGCAGTAGAATACCGAAGTAACAAAGGAGTGAAATTAACAAAAATCGAAGCCAAAAGACATGGCTAAAACGAGTACACAGAAAACAAGGACGTTAGACACAAAAACCAATGACGTTAGACAGATACAAAGCACAGAAACATAAATTACAACATTCAAAACAAATGCACTCACAGTGTGAACTCCAGTGAAACTGAGAGTGATATCAGGTGCTCCCGAAGGGTGAGCATGTCCTGCTCTGTTAACAGCACCTGTCACACTGTGAGTGATTCAATCCGAGAAAATGTCAAAGTCCGTAGTCAAATCCGGGAAGACGTGAATCTAGCTGAAAATGTCCACTTTCATTTGGGATACTGACAAGTCATATCTTTCAATGATGTTATGGTGACGGCCATAGAATTTCTTGAGGGATGAAATTAACATAGGTTGAACAAATCCCTGAATAAACAGCTTTTGGGATAGTGTTTTTGCTCTGTTCAAAAAATCACTGTACAAACTACACGCTCGACAGTAACGAATCAACTGTGAAATGTACACTTATAGGCTGGAGGGGTAGGCATATTGCTGCTAAGAAAGGGAAAGTTCACAAATGGGAAATTAAAATCATCACGCTTGTCATATAGTTTAGATTTCAAACGTCTATCTTCGTCAATATACAATAAAAGATCTAGGTACGAAGCTGAAGTAGGTGTTTCAGTAGGTTCTTTGATTTCAAGCTCTTTTGGATAGATCTGATGTAAATACTCCTTAAATTTAGGATTATTAAGAGAAAGTACATCGTCTATGTAGCGGAAGCTGAAATTAAAGGACTGGGCTAAATGTTTTTGCTTTCTTTGGAAAAGCCCTTGTAAAAACTTGGCCGTGTACGAGTAAAGGAAAAGGTCAGCTAAAAGCGGCGCACAGTTTGTTCCCATAGGAATCCCTATTGTCTGTTGGAAAACACAACCTCCGAATTCGACAAAAATATTGTCGATCAAACATTGTAACATTTTGAATACGTCAGTCTCAGTGTACTTCTTGTTTGAATCAGTGTGATTCTTAATAAAATATGTCTTGTCTTTCCCTATAACTAAATAGGTGTATTTATACCGAACATATTCACGCCGAAAATAGGAAATGTATTCACATGTCGGTTGCTAACATGAAAATAGACCCTTTTAACGTCTGCTATATTTTTTATCGCAAACATAACACCGAACCTATAGTATCTTACAGATATACAAGACCATTAGCGGAAGAATTTCTATATACAAAAAGGCATCCAAAACCTAAGTATTGGGAATTTTCTGAAATTCCCTCTGACATGCAACTGTTTTGTTTCTGTCTTTGCTTATTTTACCTATGGACAAGTCATTACCAGCGATGTTAAGATCATTGTAAACATATTTCCACGGAAGTTGCTTTCCAATGGTCCAACAATCCGAACTCACAGTGTATTTATTGGAACTTCAATTTCCAGATCATTATTGACGCAATTAAGGATTACGCCTGAGCACGGGTAAAAAAAAAGACACGGACCAGGAACAAAAACCTGAGTCCTTGTCAGATAAGGTTAAATCCATTCAGTCGTTAATGCCGAGTCGTGTTAACAAACTGCGTTTTTGTCACATGTACATTCACTCCATATCCTTTCATTTTTCCTGTACACAGATATGTTAGCAATTATCCTAAGTCTGTATTTGAAGATCTTAAATTTCGTAAGTGCCCTTCCATAATACATGACAAATATATTATGTACCTGCTCCCAAATCTTCTAATAACTTCGTTGTCGTATGTAGAGCACATTATTCCAACTGTCTCGGGAAAGAACTAGGTATAGATTTCAATACACAGGGTAATGCAACATACAAAAATGATTTATTTGACAAAAATGATATCCCCTCCAATCGCAGGTGATTCCTGTCCTATTTCCAAATTCAAATGTCAAACTCACGACAGCCAATCAAGACATGTCCTACCTTATGGATACCTAAATTACAAAAATCCATACTAGAAGGATAGATACATTTTTTGCCAGATCTTCATCTAAACTACTGAATTGTCTATGGAACTAACTAAGGTTTTGTCTGCAGTCAAAGGTAAACATCGAGCATACTGAAATACCATCCATGACTTAAAAATGCTAAAGATTTGATGAAAAAAACAATTTAAAGGGAAAAGTATGCTACGATGAAAAACAGCTGATCATTATGTTTGATTTTCTTACTGATAATATATTTGTACCATTTGAAGGTCCTTTTTCGACAACAGTATTCCAACGTTCACAAAATGTGCTTATTTATTCTCGGACTTGTTCTCATACTCTTACAAGACTGAATTTCGTCAGAAACTCGCAAAAGGACATAAAATAAAAGACACCTGATCCTTTTATCTCATGTAAAGATACATTGATGATGTTCTTTCAATTGGCTAAATGGGTTCCACCAATATACCTCAAAGATTTAGAGCTAAAGGAAAAAAAGAACTAGATCTACATATTTTTTCACTTACATCTCGAATTTGACAAAACGGTCATCTCAGTGCTAAAATTTTAGTTTCAAAGCTAACATGGATAGTGATAGTAATATTGCAGACTTTTTCAGTAGGCAAACATATATTCATGAGCGCCTTCTTAACAAAGGTCTCGAAAAATTCAATCTCATACAATCATTAGAAAGTTCTCTAACAGATATCAGTCCTTGATGGACAAATCTAAAGTTTAAGTCCTTATAATGATTCGCGTTTAATCTAATACTTTGTACTAGGATGAGCATTTCGTTTCACTATCTACAATTTTTCATAAGCAATTGCTGCTTAGTTGCTGTTGGACACTACTGCAATGGCTGGGAAGGTTTAGCGTTAAATAAAACCAGTTGAACCTACCTTTTCTTTGAAAATAGCTGTACCAACTACGAACCATTGATGTTGACAATTTTTTTTGTGGAAGTTTTGCATTTCTGCCCTTTTTATTTTGTCTCTTGACCATTCTGGTCCGTAGTTTTGTTATCTGCATTATCATATTTTTAAGGTGTTTAGACATTTTAATTTACAATTAATGTTTGCATTAAACCATTACTTTACTCAAATGTCACCACAATCATATTACATTTTGGTCAGCTTAATTTTAAAATGGTCCTTCAATGCTATGAATTGCAGAATTGAACGTTTCCTATCAACAGAGATTGTCAATCTTGTAGTAGCTAGGACATGCAATCCAATCAAGGCCTCCTCAAGAAAAACGTGACGTTATTATCATAATTCGATGGTCGATTGTTCCATGATTTAGAAACATGCATCAAGTCATTCGGATATTAAATTCATGTATTGAAATTGCAACTTCAAAATGTTAACATAGAAAAGTGGTATTTCTTATATAAGTACATATAGGAATTGTTTACCTCGAATTTTTTATCTTATTACATGTCTGAACTTTACTATTTTTTCGCAATCTCTTAATCTATTGCCAAACCCTCGTTAATTTCTGAAACAACGACAGTATAATACTGAAGGAACAAAGGAGTAAAATCTACAAAAATCGAAGTCCAATGATACGGCCAAAACGAGAGAACAGAAAACAGACACAAAAAACAATGACGTTAGACAAATACAAAGCACAGAAACAGAAATTACAACATTCAAAACAAAGGAACTCACAGTGTGAAACGTTCAATACTTTAACTGATGCGTGCTGGATTGGATACTCCATGGCAAACACGTCCTTTAATGTTTTTGGCCAAACGTAGGACGGTGTTTACATAATGTTAAAAAATGGATAACAGGAAACACTTACAATGGCTGAAAATTATAAGTACATGCAACAATTTGCAAGGGAACTACACAAGAAAAACACGTATAAGACAAAAGACCAACGTAGACAACGATAGAAACTCAGGACAGCCGGACTTGGTAACGACACTAGCAAAAGCCAGCGGTAGAGTTAAACCGGTTTATGGGTACCCAAACCTCCCCTTTATCTGTCCCGTTTCCCTATAGTATAAAAAACATACGAATAAAACCCAATAATGGTAGACAACTAACTCCATGACCACAATCTTGAAAGGAAAGAAAAAAGACAATACGTAATTTTGAAAGGTGGGTCAAGGGGTGTTCGCCGCTAAACTGCTGGCTAGCTCAAGGAGCCTAGTCTGCTGGTAGAACACTGTCGCACTACGGAAGAAAAATCAAACTCAAAACTTCCCGAAGGGTTTGGTCAAGAATCATCATAAATTTCGGTTGACATCGGCAGTATCAGTGAGAGACCAGTATGTGTGCAAAACCCTTTTGGTCTGTTTGCTTTTATTTGTTTGTTGACAATTTCAAATTCATTAATGATAAAAACAACGACAGTAGAATACCAAAGGAACAAGGGAAGTGATGATCACAAAAAACGAAGTCCAAAGACATGGCAAAAATGGCAACAGAGAAAAAAAGCAAAAACATAACAAGGACGTGAGACAACCAAAATGCATGGAAATAAAAAGACAATATTAAGAACTAAGGCACTCAAAGTGTGAACTCCCATGAAAACCATGAATAATATCAGGTGCTCGGAAGAATAAACATATCCTGCTCCACTAGTGGCACCCGTCGCACTATCAGTGAGTCAATTCAAGGTTGAGTCAAAACAAGTTAAAAAAAGATGTTCTATTGTTATATATACAGAATAACTAAATACCGAAGTTACTGTGAATTTAATTTCTGCATATGCGCATTTCGACAATTTATGTCTCTTCAGTGCAGATAAAATCTAAACGTTTGGAAGACCACTATCTCAAAGATATGTAAAAACTGAAAGAGAACAAATGACCAATATGATCTAAATGTAAAGCCAAAATTAACTAAGGACAGAGCTTTGCATGAGGGAGATACTCCTTAGTTTTCAACAAATTTTCAGAAAAGATATTGTAAGGTTCCAAATAGAATCGGCTTTCGGGTCAGCACCGGAGTACTGACTACTGGGCTGGTCAATACCCTCGGGGACTAACAGTCCACCAGCAGTGGCATCGACCCATTGGTAACAAATAACTAAATACCGAAGTTACTGTGAATTTAATTTCTGCATATGCGCATTTCGACAACTTATGTCTCTTCAGTGCAGATTAAATCTAAGCGTTTGGAAGACCAGTATCTCAAAGACATGTAAAAACTGATAGAGAACAAATAACCAAATAAAGAAATAAATGGTTCGGTAGTATTCCATCATTTTGAATTCATGTTGTATGCTTTGATAAGTATTTGCATTAAAGATTTGTACAAACATTTTAAAATTTGGAGAAATCTTTCAAATATTTCTCTCACTACACAAGTAATGGACCCTTTGACGTAAAATTCAGGATGGTGTTTACTATAAAATTCCTTGAAGTGAAAATTTAATCAAGGTTTGTAATTTCTAAAAAAAAGTTTTACAAAAATAATAACTACGAACAAGGCTTGTCTTAAATTATTGTCTGAAAATCATCATCAATTTTGAAATCTCTAAACTATTTTACTTAAATAATAATGACTTCGATTAAAGAATTACCACTTGGCTTATATGCATAATTTTTGCTAACAAAATAACAGACAATAAAAAAGGGAAAAACTTATTATTCAGTTATAAAAAATATATACGTATACTAGATGACGCCCTAGATAAAGCCATTTTTCATAAACTTACCACATATTAGAGTAACATTTCATGTGAAAATACAAAATACCAAAGTTGCATAATACAATTGTAAATTTTGATATCCTGAACACATGTTTCAAGAAGTTACATTTCATCAGGAGTATTAGAATTTAATAAAATCAACTATCATCACAATATATTTTAATTGTTTCCTTAATACCCTACAGTAAACATACATTTCGAAGCATAAAAATTACATATCAAGTAAAAATGCCCGATAAAAAAGAAACCACAAAAAGAGATTTTTTGTCCTCAAATTTTCTTTAAAATGTTACCTTTAAATTGAATATCAACATCCAGTGGAACACTCAGAAAGCAGAAAACTGCAGTTATAGAAACAAAAGCTGTATACACAGTTAAGTACAATATCATTCTTGTATAGTTAAGATATAGGCTACTTTAAAAACTTATTGATTGGAAAGTTTAAATGGGTTATTGTTTGATTAATTTATGTTTACATATTATATATATTTGTAAATATACATATTTCGTCACAAATATCAAATGTTAGTATGATTTTTTTTATCTTTATTTTATACTCGACTTAATTTCAATATTTAATTATTCTAAGTATGAAACATGAATTTAGCATTTTCTAGGGTCACGTTAACAATGTTAACGTTATGGTTTGACTTTTTCATCGATTTAAAACTTATTGAGTTGATCAATCACTCTGTGATGGTGTTTCACCATTAATGAATTTACAGTAACTCTAGCATGAAATAAAAAAAATAAAAAAGCTTATCTCAGCAAATTAACTGATAAAGATGCAACACTTTGATAAATAATCAAGACATTTGGCAATGAATTCAGCTCAAACTGATTCTACATGTAGGTGTCGTCTTGAACTTACTATGAGATATTAGCAAAGCTCATTGTTAAGGCTATTAAAGAATATATATTATCATGTTAAACAACATTTAAAGTTTCTGAAATTCATAGAGGAATTTTCTCAATTTTGTCATCCTTAGAACGGTACTATTGAACTACTGGGAACATATTTTTTATGTAGAAATAAAACCACTCACTGTCAAATACTACGAATTTTATGATCTCAATTATCAACCAGCTGTAATCGCCTTTATAAAGATGTAAAATTATTTGGCCATCTATAACGTATTTTGTTATCAATTACCATGGGCCAGTGACTATTCTGGTGGACTGTTAGTCCATATGCTGAATGACAGTGCTTTCGGTTGGCCCGAAAACGGGGTAATGATTTTTTTTCTTTTTTTTTCTTTGAAACTTGCGGTATCTTGATTAAAAAGCATTTACTTAAAACAAGGGAGTAAAAGCTCTGTCTTAGGCTGATTTTCTGTTGTTTTCTTAGGTTATATTGGACCTTTATTCTCTATCACCTTTTGTACATATTTCGGTTTATAGATTTCAAGATGTTTTTTTTTCTGCACTAAAGATACATTAGTGCCTAAATGGCAATATGCAGATACTAAATTCACAGTAACTTCGATGTTTTGTATTCGTTAGTATTGCATTATTTCATCTCAAAAACTTTGCCTTCCCTTCGTGTTAAAGTTTCTTTAAATTTGCCAAATTGGTGTGTTGCTAATTGAAAATTTCAATTAGATTTGCAATTCACTAAATACCGAAGTAACTATGAGTTTAATTTCTGCATATCCGCATTTCGACAACTTATGTGCAGATGAAAATCTAAAATCTAATCAGTGCAGATGAAATCTAAACGTTTGGAAGACCATCAACTCAAAGATGTTTAAAAACTGATAGAGAACAAATAACCAATAAGATCTAAATGTAAAGCCAAATTCAGCTAAGGACAGAGCTTTGCATGAGGGAGATATTCCTTAGTTTTAGAATTGACAAAAATTTGATATTGTACGGTTTCAAATAAAATCGGCTTTCGTGTCAGCACCGAAGTACTGACTTCTGGGCTGGTAAATACCCTCAGGGAATAACAGTCCACCAGCAGTGGCGTCGACCCAATGGTAACAAAATGCATTATAAACTACAAAATTATTGCATTCTTTTATACAAATGATTTCACTCTATCTTTCAGACAGCAATGGATGCTTTACTATCAGTTGTTATAAAATGTACAGATTAGAATTTATGAAATTATGTTTTCCTGTTGCTTCAGATTGAAAACTGAACACCTGTTTACAGTGTTCACATCTCATGATTTTATAATGCACTCAGTTATTGACTCGATTAGGACATTATGGTTGTTTACATGCTGAGATCAAAATTTGGACAACAAACAAATTGGATATATGAGAGAGCCGAATGAGAACAAATAATCTGAAGAATCTAACAATTAAGTCAAATTAACTTATTGTCTGACGCCACGGCGTCAGAGAGTATTAGAATCAGAAAAAGCACATCCAGTAAGGCGTACATGTTCGCATTGCATTTCGGTAAAGCGTCCATTTTTGCATTGAATGGCGGTAAATAAAGTGTAAAGTGTTCATTTAATTAAAGTTAGTGAGGACACCTGACCCAAAAAATAATCCGAATTCAAAATGGATATTTTTTAGATATATTACTGTTGAATGTATACCCTTTCTTTTGTATAAATATTGAACCACCTTTCAAGGCGTTTTTGAGATAAATGGGGTCAAAGTTACCTAACGCTGAATAATGGTCTGAAATCCCATTTACCCTCCTTTTGACCATTTTAAACAAATTGTACATTATTTTTGTAAAAAGGATTGTTTGGATTATAAATCTTTGTTGTTTTAAGGGTATTTCCAGAAATATATCCATTTCTATCTATTACTTTTGCTAAAATTTCTAATTATGTGCACATTTAGGTAACATATTTTTTGTCAAGTTTTGCCCCCTTGAGGGACATAAAAAGTGGAATTCAAAAAGACTTCCGAATTTATAATTTAATCGTTTTACTTAAATATATATCTCTATACCATATCTTCAAAATATAAAAAAATCAGGATAGCAAACCAGCCTTTAACAGATCTACAAACATTGAAAGTTTACAACATTGCCCCCACCCCCTCCTGTGAAAAAATATTGCCGTCATAAGTACAGAAACCGGAAGTGATGTCAAAGGCTGTTCTCGTACCACTAAACCATGCCACCAAAGTCATGTGACTGTAAACAGTCCTCACTTGACTGAAAACAGGAAGTTTTGTTTTGCATATTGTTATAGGTGGTTAAGGTGTTATAGGTAATTAAATGTTGTAAATATTCTATAATACATTGTATTGATTGTTTTTATTTTGTAAGGCCTTAATATGATGTAATTTGTTTGGCCTAGTTATGTAACTTGTTTACAATAAACAAGGGTCAAGGTTATTACACCTTAGAACAAGTGGAAAATTCTAGAATTTAAATACAGATTTTAACACATAGCTTTTTCTAGAGGTTTTCCTTACATAATCATTCTAGTCATGTGATTGTCAGTTGATTAGAATGTTCTAGTTATATCTTGTGGATAGATTTTTCTAGAAATAATAAATGTATTTATATGAGGTAGCTGAAAAGGGTTAAGTCAGTCAGTTTAATAAGTTTATACAGGATTAATTAGTTTATATAGGATTATCACGCACATCTTTCGTATTGAAAATCGACATCAATTATTGTGAATCTATTATCAACTATTTAGTGAGGATTATAAGGA